>PVJH01032884.1:0-22288 GCA_004026705.1 Nesogale talazaci | reverse complement strand
TGTTGAATTGAATTACAATAGACAGAGATGAAAGGAGAATTTTAGAGTTTTTGTCCATTTTTTGTTAAGACTTATTTGAGGTCCATATGGATAGAATGAGTCAAGGAAAGCCAAAAGGAAGATCAGACTTGTTTAACAGCAATAGAATAATACATAGTTGCATGTATGCTTACATTCTTTAAAATATATCTATAGACATAACTAGGGAAGGACACTCATTCCTTCCATTTAAAGGTTCCCATCTGACAGGTTTACAAATCAAGTTAGAAACCAGGAGATTTCTAGGCACAAAATGTTGAATGATAAACCTCCTTAAATAAACAAGAGTAATTAATCCTGGTGCTGTTTGTTTTGATGAGCATGCAAGAGTGACAAGTTAATCATAAATCCCAGCTCCTAAAGGGAAGCTGGATAAGGAGATTCTGAAGTTTAATTTACATCTTTGGAAGGCACCAAAGATTTAATAATCCTCCTACCTCATATGTCAAACTGATACTCCTGAGGCAGAAAAATAAAACATTTTTGACTGTTAATCTGAGAAGCAATAAAATCCTTTCTCAGGTCACAAATAAATTGAGTTCTTGTGGCCCCAGTGGAGGCCTCATACAGGTGATTTATTCAAATTCCACAGCCACTCAGGACCACCGGGAGTCTAGGAATGGGCAATCTGGAATGCCAAGGGAATTGCCAATCCAATCAGAAGGTCTAGATTGAGAGTCATGACTAGTCTCAACGTACACCCACCCAATAATTCATTCAGCCTTCTAAAGCAACTGAAATAGCTGATGGAAGACAAACAGATATGCATTTGAGATTGATTTTTAAATGATTATTTGTAGTAGGGGCTGTAGCTGTCTTTCTGCTTATGTAGTACTTGTTAAAAGACCAGAACCTTTTCTAACTTTTTACCTGCTAAATGTAGGATTTTAACCAGAACAGAAAACTTGGCATGCAGCAAGGGGAAATAATCCTACATTTGTGGTAGCTGAACTGTTTTCAGACTCCTAGCTCTCTGTTTCTTAAGTGGTTGAGCTGTAGGGTGTATCGACTTCATTTCTCTGCACATCTTGCTCTTATTGAAACTCTGGCTTTTTGTTTTTTAATTCAGAATGGATTTTTTTTAATTTAGCACATTTTTCATCTTTTTTTTCCTCTCTCAAATCACTGCCCTGGTGGGAGTAGGAAGCCCAGCCTTGCTCCTGGAGAGCTGCTGCTGGATTTGAACCATCAACCCTGCAGGCCACAGTCCTGCAAACAACCACTGTGCCACCAGGGCTCAGAAATTTAGCACATTTTATTTATTTATTTATTTAATCATTTTATTGGGGGTTTCTTACAAATCTTATAACAGTCCATCATCCAGTTGTATTAAGCACACTTGTACATAGGTTGCCATCCCTTTCTTTCCACTTGAGCCCTTGATATCAGCTCCCCTTTTCACCCTCCTCCCTCCCCCACTCTACCACCCTCATGAATCCTGGATTAATATATATTGTTGTTATTTTTTGTCTTACACTTCCATTGTCTCTTTTCACCCACATTTCTGTTATTTATCCCCTTGGGGAGTGGGCTATATATCCAATGTTGTGATGGGTTCCCCCTTTCTCCCTCCACATCCCCCTACTCCCACTACTGTTCCTGCGGGTTTTATCTGTCCTGAATCCCCTGTGTCGAGAGCCCTTATCTGTACCAATGTGTGTATTCTGGTCTAGCAAGATTTCTGAGGTAGAATTAGGTTGTCGTAGTGGGTGGTTGCAGGGTGGAGAAGAACATTCAGGAACTAGAGGAAGGTTGTGTGTTTCATTGGTGCTATACTGCACCCTGGTTGAATTGTCCCTTCCTTATAACCCTTCTGTGGGGTGATGTCCATTTGTCTACAATTAGATCTCCTTTGGGTCTCCACTCCAACTCCCCTTTTCACATTGATATAATTGTTTGTTTTGGATCTTTTGATACCTGATACCCGATCCCATGACACCTCATGATCACACTGGCTGGTATGCTTCTTCCATGCCTGCTTATTTGGCTACTTGCTTAACTTCATTCCTTTAAGACCTCAGATGTTTTATCTTTTGATAGTCAGGTACCATCTGCTTTCTTCACCACATTTGCTTATGCACCTATTTTATCTTCAGCAATGGTGTCAGGCAGGTGAATATCAAAGAGTTCCAGGTTATTAAAACTGTTAAGTTTAGGGAACCCTTGAGTAGAGGCCCAGAGTCATCGTCTATCTTAATACTTAACATATAAATATGTGTTCATTGGCCTCCATCTCTTTCATTATAAATTAATATATTTACATATATACATACTTATGCCTCTATAAATAGCTTCTTTTGCTTCCTTCTTTTTTCCTATATTTCCTTTCACTTTTCTCCTGTCCCATTATCATGCTCACCCTCCATTTGGCTCTCAGTAATTCCTCTCAGATGCATTGCACTTGATCACACCCCACCAGGCATTATACGTCCTCCTCACCATCGATTTTAGATCTCTTGTTGTTCCCTTATCCACCAGTTTGTTAGCTCCCTGCTCTTGCTCTCTGACCCCTCCTCTTCAAGGCCCCCCTCTCCATGCCCTCCACCCCGCAGACTGCAGGTATTGTTTTCTCTCGGGGATTGTTCGTCCTGCCTATCTTATATAGATACACATAGCATGAAAGAAAAAACAAAGCACAATAGATAGTTAACAGGTCTGTCTGCTGACCCCTTTGAGTGTTTGCCAATTGGGTCTGATGAGGTGCCAAGCCCTGTCCCCGAGTCAGAAGTCTATTTTTGTGATTCCTTGGGGACGTGGTTATTTTGCTCTCCATGCTGCCCTGTTGCACTCCCTTTGTGCTTCATCCCCACTGTGCACGGGCAGACCAGACACACTTCCCACACAGTGTCTCTAGGGCTGTCCCCTGAGACGAAGCGCAGTGAATATCAAAGAGTCAGTGAGGGAACATTGTGTCATGTGGTAGGGCCGAGGGTCCCCTCTATGTGTTGGCTGCTCTGAGCAGGGATGTTGACCCTGAGACTTGATGGGTCATGATGAGTTTTTCTCTTTCTCTCTCCCTCTCCCACCCCCTTCTCTCTATTTCGAACCATGTGGTCTGGATATATCCACGATTCTCCCTGGGCTATATCTTCAGTGCTGTCCTCTGTATTACATTCTTCTGGGTAGAGGGTCAACCTACCTCTGCTTGGGCCCTGTCCCATTGTGCATTCTGTTAGTTTGCTGCTCTGTGCTGATATGTTGCACTCAAAGCTTGGTGCTCCAAGATGGAATCTAGTCCCTCTCCCCCTGTCCTGTTAAGACAAACAATTCCCACCCCATGGGTGTATCAGTGCCCTGTTCCCCATCTCTCTCTCTCTCTCTCTTTCTCTTCTCCACTTTAGTTGACTGCTATCTGCATCTCTGGATTAGGTCAAACCCTTGCTGAAGTGCCTGGACCTCGATCCTGGATTTATGCCTTAAGTAGCTTATCATCTATGTCATTGTACTTTTTGAGCTTGCCTCATTGGACTATTTATTTATTTTAAAGAGAACATTTATTGAAGTCTTAACGGGGACAAGGACAAAACAAACACATTTTATGTAGATGAGGGAGACCATTAGCATAAGGTCAGATTGGTGTCCAAGTCCAAGGGTTTTTGATATATAGAACTTTAAGAATGACATGAGAGGTCAAGATAAAACTATCACAAATGCATGGCTGGTGGCATATCTCCATGTCATAGTTACAGGTGGGATGACTAGAGAGGGAACAGGGCCATGATTGGGATATGTATGTTAGGGTAGAAGGAGAACTTACAAGATAGGGTTAGGGGTAGTGAAGGCATGATTTATAAATATATGACACCCTTCCCCCATTGTGCTCTCCATCAAGGACATACCCAGATAAGTTCCCAGAGGAGACTGCCCCTCCCTGGATTGGTCAGGCGGGGGAAGATAATGCCCTTTCAATACACCCTGAGGGCAAGACTATTCACATCCCTGGTGGATGTTCAGAGAGAATTCAATGGAGGCTTTGAATGAGGGGACTCTGCAAATGACTTTTGAGCTTTTACTGTCATCAGCTGCCTTCTGTAAATCAGGTGCTCAGAATTTAAGGGTAATGCCCTCCTCTGATCATGGCTTATGTTATTTACAATCCTTGCGTCAAGCAGGCTACTGTGTGTGCTCCTTCCTTGTGGGTTCAGCTGACATCTCACTTAGATGACTGCTTGTTTTAAGACAAGCCTTTAAGATCCCAAAAACTATTTTTTCTTTTTTGCTTGTTTTCTTTAGAATTTTACTAACTATAATCTAGGATAGAATTAAAAGACTAAATAATAAAGTTAAAAGACACACAAGAAGACTCCCAAAAGGTCATTAAAAACTGGAAAGAATTAAAAGGGAATGGAATTTCCCTACAAATTTCTAAAGACTCCTCAGAAACATACATTTACATGTGTATATATTTACACTAACACGCGATAGGGAGAAACTACTGTGTTGTTTTTTGTAGCCAGACATCATCTTACACTTTCTTATAGTACCCACGTCTTCAGTGATCACTTCATGAAGGCAGGGTCACATTATAAGAAGTAATTATTTTTAGATTAGAGTTGACAATTATGTGAGAGCTCAAAATCCATTAATCTGTCTAAGGTTTATATATATCTGGGGTCTACTTTAGTGGCGCCCTTATCGGATTCTTAAGAGAGAAAATAAGTAACTTCTCTGGGACCACTGGTAATTCTAATAATCGAGTCATTGAGCTAGCTAGTGGTAAATTTAAAATACTACTGAGATAAGGAAATACCTATAGGAAAGCTTTTTAAACTAAAATATGTGGAATGTTCACTTATACAGAGAAGCATAAGTGACTGAGGCCTGTGTAAGAAAACAGAGTTGGATTCAGTGTACGCATTTCATTGATGCTTATTCATTGAAAGCAAAATTATGTCAGTTGTAAGACCTGTCACAAAAAGTGAAGAAAATATCAAAGTGGAAAAATACACAATAGTCTTAAACTGCCAATTGTTGGGCATCCTCAACAGTAAGCTTGAAATCAAGTCCAATAATTTCCAAATCTCTGACTGTGGGATAGCAATCTTCTCACTGTAGGGTGTTTCTGCTTTAAGTCCAAAGGCGCTCCTCCTTTCCTTGCCAACAGATACCTTTAAGGCTCTAGCCTTGTTCATTTACTGGATTTCCTAAATCTGATCCTTCTGAGGAGGCCTATGTAGAATACCTTAATAGCTGTCCACCTTAAAAAGACAAAATCTTCAAATCCTGGTAGCCTATAGCACAAGGCCTGCAACGACTACAAAGAAACTGGGTCAAAAATGCATGATTAGCAATATACTACAGGGTGGGTTCTCCCACTGGGGTGGTCTATATAAGTCATGCTAAGTACTTTTTCCAAGGGCAAGGGGTCCCTCCCAGGTTTATCCACTAACAGAAGTAAAATTACCATCTCAGAATAAAATATACTCTCAACCCTCTCCCCTCATGACGAATTTCTTTTGGAATTCACTGAACATCATTATAGAAGTGTCTATGAAATTAGGTTGGACACTGCCCTATGGCAGAAACTACTTAGTCCCCTCCTAAATGAACGACTGACTCCCGTTAAGATGAGGTTTCCTCTGAAGAAATGGTTTTTCTGATGTACAAACAAGGGAGTGATAAATGGGTTATGAACATTAGACAGGCACTACCTCATTATCATGGCAACCAGCTTAAATGATTGTATTATTTGAAAACAGCTGTCTGTGTCTTGGTATTTATCCTTATAATATTGGTCTCATACAATATTCATCTTTTTGTGATTGACTAACATAATGTTCTCCATGCCTGTTCATGTCCTGAGATGCTTTGTGGTTTCATCGGAGTTTTTTTTTTTTTTAGCGATTCATAGTATTGTATTGTCTGTACCAAAGTTTCTTCATCCATTATGAAGCTCTGCTTTTATTTTACCAGTATTGAAAACATCACAGAAGGTGGGGGACCTTTTCTCTACCAAGGGCCATTTGGATATTCATAGCATTATTCAAAGGGCATATTGATAAAACATTTAATTAACTCTTCACGAATGGAATGGATGGATGGATGGCTTCTCGTTGGTGAGGCATGTGATATTCATAGGTATTGACAATTTTCTCAGGCCTTATACACCCTCAGACTGGACATTCCCTACCCCTGGTTTAAAGAATGGTTTCAAAGGAGAGTATGTGAGTATGCATATATACTAATTGCTGCAATTTTAAAAGAATTTTTTTTAATAATTAGGTTATGTCATATGATGTCTGCTCCTGTTTTCGCTAATGTGCTATAATTTCAATGGGCTCATTTGTGATGTGTAATGCACTATTATAGAGAATAGAAGAAAGATCCTAATTGGTAACATAAAAATAGTCAATTCCTCATATTTCTCTCCCTTCCTCTACCTCTCAGGGCTTTAAATCTGAGCCGTAAATTAGGCTCGTATTCGTCATGTCTGCCATGGCACAATGACTGACAGAATTGGTTTCAGACAATAACTAGTGCATCTATCCATTAGTGATAAGAAACACATATCTCTTCAGATATACCAGATGGTGCCTGCCTAATTCTGAGACGAGGTTAGATTCTCCTGGTCATGAATTCAGGTTGGGCCAGGTACACGAAGCTTAGAGGAAAATCACTTTATCCCTCAGTAATTCATTTAGCAAACATCCACTGAGTGGTACTCCGTGTCAGGCACTGCCTTAGGTCTTGAGGATGGAGAGGTCATAGAAAGATAAAATCAAAGAGGACTGCATTAATTTTAAAAATCATTTTATTTGGGGCCCCTGCAACTCTTATCGTAATCAATACATACATCTGTTGCATACAAAACACATTTGTACATTTGTTGCCATCATCAGTCTCAAAACATTTGTTTTCTACTTAAGCCCTTGGTATTAGCTCTTCATATTTCCCCCCCCTTCCCACTGCCCCCTCCCTCATGAGTCCTTGATAATTTATAAATTTTTATTATTTTGTCGTATCTTATAGTCCAGTGTCTCCCTTCACTCACTGCCCTGTTGTCTGTACCCCAGGGAGGAGGTTATATGTAGATCCTTGTAATCGGCCCCCTTTTTACTCCACATTCCCTCCACCCTCCCTATATTGCCATTCTCACCACTGGTCCTGAAGGGATCCTATGTCCTGAATTCTCCATGTTTCTGGTTCCTCTCTGTACCAGTGTACATCCCCTGGTCTAGCCGGATTTGTATGGTAGAATTAGGATCATGATAGTTGCGGGAGGTGGGCTAGGGAGGAAGCATTTAAGAACTAGAGAAAAGTTGCATATTTCATTGTTGCTACACTGTACCCTGACTGGCTCATCTCCTCCTAGCAACCCTTCTGTAAGGGGATGTCACGTCACCTACAGATGGACTTTGGGTCCCCAATCTGTACTCCTCCTCATTTATAATGATACAGGCATCAAAGAACGAAAAATGGTCACATAGGCTGGTGTGTTTCTTCCATGTGGGCTTTGTAGCTTTTGAGCTGGATGGCCACTTGTTTACCTTCAAGCCTTTGAAGAACCTAGATGCTATGTCTTTTGATCACCAGGCACCATCAAGAGGTCTGCATTGATTTATGTTGCTGCTATAATAAATTATCTTACACCTTTCTTCTTAGATGCTAGTGGGTCAGTTCCAACTAAATGCTACTCAATGTGCAAAAATATGAAACATTGCTTTGTTCTACATCATTGATGTCAGGACAATTTTTGATATGCTTGGGCCCATTGTTGTAGCCAATGCATCAATTTGTTTTATTGATGATCTTCCACTTTTTCACTGACCCTGTATTTACCAAACATGATGTCCTTCTCTAGGAACTGGTCTCTCCTGATAACACGTCCTATATATGTGAGACAAAGCCTTGTCATTCTTTCTTCCAAGGAGCAATCTGGTTGTACTTCGTCCAAGACAGATTTGTTTGTTCTTCCGGCAGTACTTTCACTATTCTCCATGAATATCATAATTCAGACATCAGTTCCCTTTTTGCCCTTATTTACTTCGCAGCCTCCTCATGCATATGAGGTAATTGGAAATACATGACTTGAAGCAGATGCACGACAGTCCTCCTAGTGATATTTTTGCCTATCAACACTTTAAATAGGTCTTGTGCAACAGTTTGCCCAATATGATATGTCCTTAATATCTTGACTGCTGCCTCTGTGAGCCTAGATTGTGGATTCAAGTAAGGTAAAATCCTTGACAATGTTTATTTCCCTGTTTACTGATGTTGTCGATTGGTCCAGTTGTGAGGATTTTTGTTTTCTTTACACTGAATTGTAATCCATACTGAACACTATAGTCTTTGATCATCAGTAAATGCTTCAAGTTCTCTTGGCATTCAGCAATCAAGGTTATACTATCTGTTGTTATAACACAAGTTATTAATGAGCATTCCTAATTCTGAGTTCTTCATGTAGCCAGTTTCTTGGATTATTTGCTCAGTATACAGATTAAGTAACTATGATGAGAAGATATAACCCTTACACACATCTTTGAAAATTTGGAACTGTGCACAAACTCAGTGACTGAAAATACTACAGTTTTTGTTGCTGTTTTAATCTTAGCACTTCTTTGATCAGAACCCTCTAATCTAGGTCGTGCACATAAGTATCCTCTAGTTCTTTTTTTTTTAATCCTCTAGTTCTTTAATGTTTCCTTCCCTTACTATTATGGCTTTTATTTGTTTTATCTTATTATTCATGTTAGACTTTCATATGTTCATTTGTATAATTAAGATGGTTGTATAACTTCTTGATATGACTGAACTGTTGAATAATTGGATGTGTGGATTATTCGACAATAAAATTGTTTAAAATTAGTGGAGTGAAAGAACAAAAACAACAAAAAGTCATGTAATGATATAATGTTATAATGATATAAGTCATGTAATGATATAATGTTATAATGATATAATGTTATAATGATATGATGTTATAATGATATAAGTCATGTAATGATATAATGTTGTGGCTATGTAGTGACATGCTCATCCTCCAATTTGCGATCTGATGCAAGCATCCTTCATTTTCACCTATTGCAAATTTTTGTACAACAACTTGGCCTTTGAATCTAATTCTGTTGATAATGAAGAGGGGTTATAAATACACACATTCTGAGGATTATGGAGTGGGTTTTTTTTTTTGGAAATGGACTTTTAAAAAAATTTCATCATTTTGCCTATTATAGAGTGCTCAAATGTGTATCTCTAACCTATACCATTTTCCTGAATGCCAGAACTATATATTCAGCTGCTTAATTATAGCTCTGCTTGGGATGTTTATAATAGACACCTCAAATCTAATTTATCCAAGACTGAGCTCCAGAACTTCTTTTCCAAAGTCTGCTTTTTTCATAGTCGTCATCATCTCGGTTGATGGAATTTTTACTTGTTAAATTACTGTAGCCAAAACTATAGTGATTATCTTAGACTCCTCTGTCTCATTTATACATGTACCTACTTCTTTAAAAAAAAAAACCCTGATTGATTCTATTTTTAAAGGGTATTCATAATATGATCACCTTCACTACTGCTATCCTTTTTTTGGGCGGGGGTGGGGGGGGCATGACTGCCCTGTGGTGGTCACGGGAGCTACCCAGCCTTGCTGCTGCTGGATTTGAACCACCAAGCCAGTGGGCCGCAGTCCCACACTCAACCACTATGCCACTGGGGCTCAGCCCCTGCTATCCTTTTTTTTTAGACAGCCTTATCTCCAACTTTGATTACTGTAGTAGCTTCCTATCTGGCTTTCTGTGTCTGTGCTTGCTCTCCTTCAGTTTGTATTCAACACAGCACCCAGTGCGATCTTCTTTTTTTGTTTTGTTTTTTTTGGGGGGGAGAGGGGGGCATCACTGCTCTCCGGCGGTGGGAGTAGGAGGCCCAGCCCCACTGCTGGAATTGAACCTCCGTCCCAGTGGGCCGCAGTCCCGTGCACAACCACTACGCCACCGGGGCTCAGCCCGCGATCTTCTTAAAATCTGAGCTGAACCCTATCATTTCACTGCCCATGTCATCCAGAGTAAATGTTGAAGCCCTAAACGTGGCCAATAGGCCTCGGTATGCTTTAATTTTCTCTTCTCTCACATTATTTCTTTAAAGTGACCAGATGCCCCACTTTTTAACAATTTAACATCCCACGGCATTTTAAAATTAAAATAAATATGCTACAATACTATTTTTGCTTTCTATGAACATTTATTTTAAATCAAGAACACCCCTCCTCCCCCGTCAATGGTGTCCCGCTTAAAATCTAGTCACTTTATTCTTTGACCTTCGCTCATACTCTCTTTACTCGGCTTATTCCACTCTGGCCACAGTCGTCTTATTTTGTGACTATTGCCAGCATCGTTGCACGCCTGAAAAATCGTACAGGTGTTTCCTCCATCTGGTAATCTCTTCCCCCAGAAAGCTCTACGACTTGGCTATCTTCTCTCCTTCAGATTGTTTATTCTAATGTCACCTTCCTGGTGGCATCCACCCTGCAACTCAATCTGAAATGGTCTCTCCCTCTGCATGGCCCTTTCCTACTTTCCTTTTTTTTGTACTGCATGTTTTACTTACTTTCTTGTGATTGTCTATCCTCATTTGAAAGTAAACTCTGCAGCAGTAGGAGTTTATTCCTGTTGGGTTAATTACTGTGTCATCACTACTCACAGCCGTGTTTGGCCCATAGTAAGTATTCAATTCCATCTGTTGACTGAATGCATGTGTCCTCCTTAGTGTCGGAGAGTGGTTTTTGGATTAGTCTTCCTTACATCTAAAGAATTAAAATAAAATACGACTATTGGGAGACTGGATTAGGCAATACACCACTGGCCAGCTCTAGTTTTTAGCTCAGGGCCTTCTGGAAATTGATTGGCTTACTACTTGGAAATGTTTCCATTAGAGCCATAAAATATACATGTAGTCTCACAGCTCTGTCTCTCATTGCTTTGAGTGAGAAAAGTTGTAATAAGACGTAATCATTCTATTTAATTTCTGATTGAAAGGAGTTAATAAAAAGATTAGGATTCCAGCCTTTGGGCTACTGATGGAGCTGCTATTATGTAATGATTGTAGAGTTTGCTTTTGGGTAACCTCCTTTGTTTATTATTTCTCATAAAGAATGCTCAAAACTGATCAGGCATTTGGTGAACAGGCAGTGTGGGGACAGTGTAAAGGAAGAAACTTAAAGAGTGGGTTCTGATTTTTTTCCTCCTTATTAAAAAAAAATCAAGTGAGATTGGGAGGTAAGGACTCAAATGAGTTTTTCAAGACCTAGAAATGGACTTATATCCAGACTTGAGGCAGGGAATCCGAAAGATGAAACCGGAATCACTGGTATACAGAAGAAAGGAAACCCTTGACTCCAAAGTTGTGGGGAAAACAGACCAGGACAATTTGAGAATACAAAAGAATAACACTGCAGTTGATTGACCCACATCAAATGTAACAATCCCTGAATTCAAAAGGATACCTTAGAAATTACTACCACTGGTAATAACAACTTCCACTGATGACTACATAGTGTGTGTGCTTATAATTTGGGATTAAACTAGAGTTTGATGGCCAGTATCCGAGATCTTGGGGCATCTAATGTTTATGACTCATTTAATCCAAAAATTATTTGTTAAAGTAAATCTCATTCAGAGCCCCCATTTTATGAGGTCTAGGGAGGTCTATGTTGGGAGATTTGTCTCCTGATTTCATTTAGGTACATGCTATACATCTTATACCAAAGGTGAAATTAATAATTTGGGATGCCATATATATTCTTGGCTTTGGTTCATGTGTATGTGTGACACACTGGAAGGTTATTTAGAACCAAATGCAAGACCGTTCTTGGTAGTCTATCTATGGATCATTGATGCTCTGACTAGAGAGGTCATACATAGCCAGGAGCACTCCTGACCCTCATTGGATGAGGACCTGGCCTCAGACCTCCACAGCTGTTTCTTACGATGGTTTTGATACGTTCTTAACCTCCTGAGCAGCTGCAACACCAAGCAATTTATTGCAAAATAATCCATCTTGATTTTGTTGTTACCAGCTGTTTCAGGTGCTTGTGGTATCCCTTTCATACTACAAAGGGATTAGGGAGTGGCATGACTCTTAACAGTTACAATATGCAAGGATATTGTAGCCTTGCCTACATAGCAGTGACCCATAGGAAGCCTCAGCATCTACAAAGGCACTTGACTCCTTTAGAAGGAATAGTCTGTAGGTTACACATTTCAGGTACTTATTTTTTATCTCCCACCCCAGGAAGCACATTAGAATGACTGAGTGACTGGGCTAACTTGGCTCCTCTTTAGCTAAAGAAAAGTAAATTATCTGAGACCTTTAATACTTGGAATATTAGTAACAAACTCGTGTCGGGACATATTGGTTCAAAGCTACTGTTCTAGTGGAATATTTTTAATAAAGAAAAGAAATGAAAACATCTACACACTTAGGCAGAATTGTCCAGAGGCCTGACTCTTGCTGAAATTGAAAAATCCCTTGGAAATCTCCAACTTCGCACTTAATTACCACCTCCTCTGGCTGTTTCTGTTTTGCTGCTTTCCTCTTCTTCCCCTGTGATTCCCTTCTTGTTGCCAAACACACTTTCGCTTCCAGACACCATCTGTTTTCAGGATATATTTGCGTTCTCTTTCTCCTCCTGGAAGTGGTCCTACTCTGTACGTCTTCGCCTCACTTGGACTGCAGGTTATTTCTCTTCTGTTACCAATGGACTGGTGGGAAGGAGATCTGGCTTGCAGAATTGAAGTGTGTATAACAGGGAGCTCACAGGAGACATTTGCTTGGGACTTGGGAATCTGCTTTATGTTCGTATGCCTTTTTGAGGGCACAGGGATTGTTGTGTGACATGCCCTTTTAAAAGATCTTATACAGGTATAATGCATGTGCTTCTAACAAAGCTGCAAAGATGTTCGTAGTGCAGAAAGGAAAAAGTGAGAAGTAATTCTCTCCAACACCAATCACATCTTCAGAGGTACACAGTGGCAGTTGAGCCTTGGTGACGCAGTGGTTGTGTGGGACTGCGGTCCACAGGGTTGACAGTTCAAATTCAGCAGCAGCTCTCCAGGAGCAAGGCTGGTGAGCCTAATGACCACTCTCAGCAGTATGATGCACAGCCCTCCAGGCCTTTTGGTGAGCGTCCCTCAGCATGCGTGCATTCGTTTCCTGGGGCTGCAACAAAATATGGCATCATATTGTTACCCAGCCTGTAGGCTAGCCGTCTATATTCAGGGTGTCAACTTTGCCACCAAAGAGTCTTTCCAAAGGCTGTAGGGGAGTGAAAAATCTTTTCTGGCTTCTCCCAGGATCAGCTTGCCCAGGCTGCGGTCTGAACTTCATGCAAAGACATAAGAAAGCCTCTTTCTTTTGTGTGTTCCCCTGGGTCTCTTCTGTAGGACCCACCCTACTCCGGTCTGACCTCACGTTAACAGATGACACCTTTAAACAAGGCCGTGTTCACAGGCATTAGGGGTTAGGATTTCATAAATCTTGGGAGGATCCAAGTCATTGCATGGCAGTGTGTAAGATGAACATACGAGAATTAGAAACACAAGTTAGATCATTCTACATGTGAGACTCCAAAAAGGGTTTGTGGGAAAATTCTATTGTCTTTTCATTCCATTTTCCCACAGACTTTGCAAGCCTCCTTCTATTCTGCCTGCAACTCGCTTATTATTTTTTTCACTTAGTTATCATGTTCAACTCTTCATGTCAGTACAAACATGATAGGACCATGATTTATTTACTCAAGCCATAACTGATATACATTATTTACTATTTCTGGTTATCATTACCATGCCCAATACATTTATCTTTGTTTTGGGGCATCACTGCCCTTTGGTGGTTGTGGGAGCTACCCAGCACTGCTCCTGAGAGCCGCCGCTGGATTTGAACCACCAAGCCCATGGGCCGCAGTCCCTCACTCAACCACTTACGCCACCGGGGCTCAACCTACATTTATCTTTATACTTGTGCATTACGTTAGACAGAATTCCATTGCTATTCATAAGGTTTTCAGTCCCCAGTTCTCTAGAAGTGAATCATCTCTTCCTTCTTTCTAGTTTACCACAGTCTATAAACGTCACTGGGGGCAGGGGGGAAGCTCCATTGAGACACCTCCACCACGGAGAGCCCTGCTGTTACTTGAAACATTAGTGGTATAGCTTCTGGCATCACAGTAACATTTAAGCTACCACAGTATGACAAAACGAAGAGTGGTGGGAGTCAGTTTTTTAAAAACCATGTATTTATCAGTAACTCCCAAAGTTATGTTTCTACTCTGAAAGTCCCTATATCAAGGTCTGTAGCGAATTTCTGATCTTTCTCTTTACATCTGGTCTACCTGCAGCCTTCAGTGTATCAGTAGGTTGCTTCTTCCTCCTAGTTCTTCACCACCAAATCATTTCTAATGCCCTCATCTCCACGGAGAATTCTCTTGGCTTTTATTTTGAAAGAAATAAAAGAATTTTTATGTCTAGAGGCTAGACTCTAACCACTCTTGACCTTCTTCCCCCCTATTTCCACTCTGACATTAGTCTAATTGATCACCATGCTTCTTTCCTTGTTTTCTTGTATACAGCTAGTGGGCTTCTTTTCACAGGTAAATATTTATCAGAGGGAAGCCGGACTCTATATATACATCACGAGTTCTACGGGTGCAGTTGTACAGCGATAACTACTATTTATTATAGCAAAGTTATAGAAAGCATGAGACAGAGAGAAATAATAAGAGTCAGACATATTTCTTCATGGTAGCATGCTCACCTCAGCTCCGTCTGGTGGCCCACGTGGAGAGACAGCGAGTAGGGGAAGGGATTACATGAAGGAGAGGGGCCAAGAACGTCTAGCTCTGATGGCGGGGGGACTGTGGGGGCAGGAGAGACGCCTTAGAGTGCGTCATGTAAGAGCTCTAATTACAGGTGAGGGCATACGTCACAGGAAAGGGATCTATCCTGTACTACCACAGGAAGGGGATGAGCTAAGGGTGTGCACCTAATAGGAAGTGTGGTGTTCCCATGTGACAAGATGGGTGGATCTAAGTTTCCTGTTGGCTACCTATCCTTGATTGCCCTTGGGTGGCCTAGACCTTTTTGTCTCCTTTAAGGAAGTACTCTATTGGTATGCTTATCAGAAGGGAGTAGCCCTACTTTAGGTAGGGGCAGGCCACCCTCATTTTTTTTGTGGGCCTCACTGCCACCTGGTGGGAGTAGGAGGCCCAGCCTTGCTCCTGGAGAGCTGCTGCTGGATTTGAACCACCCACCCTGTAGGCCGCCGTCCCACACACAGCCACTACGCCACCGGGGCTCAGCTCATTGTTGTGAGGCCACGCTCATTGTTATGGATAGCTAGCGACCCTCAGGAAGAGTAGCTCCTGGCCTGCTTTGGTTGACCTCTAGGGGCATAATCATATTCTGTGGTAGCAACTTTGTGTCCCACAAATAGTAGGTGTCGTTCCCCTAGTCAGAGCATGTCAGTCCTCTGTTTTACTTCACAGGATTCCAAAACTGGTTACCCGGCCGTTTTTGCTCTGATTCCATCTCTTTCTTCCTTTTGCTCATTCCTCTCAAAAAACTCCGTGCCACCGAGTCAGTGTGGACTCAGAGCGACCCTCTCGGAGAGGGTAGAAGGGCCCCTGTGAGTTTCCCAGACCTCAGTTCTTTACGGGAGTAGAAAGCCCGATCTTTCTCCTGAACAGCAGCTGGTGGCTTCAAACTGCTGACTCTGCAGTTTGCAGTCCACCGAGTAACCTCTAAGTCATCAGGACTCCTTTTGCTCTCTCCTGGGTCAGTTACGCTGACACTTGCGTCGTTCTGGAACCTACCCGGCACACTCTCTCGGGGCCCTTTCAGCAGCAGAGTGGTAGATTCAAATTGCTGACCTCGCAATGATCACGAAGCCACCACGCTCCTTCAGTTACGACGACAGTCCTTGGAAATGTTTCATTTTGGTGTGGGGGGGTTGCTTTTATAATAGAGCAGTGCTCAGTCTAGGGCTAATTATTTCCCACTACTGAGGTAGGACCTTTCTGAGGACTCTTCTCCCATCCCCTACAAATTGACAGACAGACAGACACACACACACACACACGTATACACACACACCTCCAGTGGATGGTGGGAACAGGCACTGTCCTTGGCATTCAGTGAGTGTCACCCATTGTCCCCTGGAATCCTTTACAGTTTTCTCGAATCCTTTCAGATGGGTCTTTGCCATCAGTTTTGTGGAGTTGTCTCCCTCTGTGATCAGCCTTCTGCTGAACACTCAATGGGGATCCTCTGCAGAGCCTTGGGATTCTCGCTGTGGCACCTCTCACCTCCCTGATACTCTGTCCTTTGACCTCTGGTGGCCTTGGTTTCCCTCTCAGTTCCACGTTCTCTCTGCGGGAGAGGCACTGCCGCACTCCTGCTTTCTTGGGCCATGACCTTGAAACTTTCAATGCCATGAACAGGCTCGTTTCATTTTTTTTTAAATCTCTCAGGAACCACTATCCTTTATCATTTCTAGTGCCGTACATTACTTAATGTGGCTGGTCTGGGTTTAGTCTTTGGGATTCCCATACAGTGATTGCGTGGGATTGGATAAATAAGGATTGGACAACTCCTTGTGACTGCAAATAAAGGGCATGGAACCCTTGTGGTGGTGGAAGCATGCAAATACGGCATTTGCAAATCTAACAAAGGTTTTATCATCAGGCAAGACTTACTAGGGGCTACAAAGAGAGATAGGAAGGAGCTATACCAAGGAAGGCAATGAGAACTGGCAGCACAGCTGTAATGAGAATGATTGCGATGGAAGATGGCAGGAACCAGGAAAAAGATCAGCAAGAGATGGCAGCAGTGGGCTTGCCATTCTGTGGAGCCAAGAGCTGTCATCTTTGCCTGAGAAGAGCTGGGACTGGACTCTTGACAGGAAGCCTAGGGTGCGGTCTAGTGGCAGAGAACAGGAAGCTGTCCTGATCAAGAACAAGAAGCTGGCTGAGTCCTGGTGGTGCAGTGGTTGTGTGCGGGACTGCGGCCCACAGTGTTGATGGTTCAAATCCAACAGCAGCTCTCCAGGAACAAGGCTGGACTTCCTACTCCCACCAGGGCAGTGATGCACACACACACACACACACACACACACACACACGCACGCAAATCACAGCCTTAAGAACAAGAAGCGATCCTGTATCCTGAGTTGTTCCTCGGACTTTTGAGTCATTTCTGAGCCTGCTTTGTATCCTTTTACTTCCCTGATAAACGACTTAACTGGATGTATGGTTCACAAATTCTGACCGCAAATTACTGAACTCCAAACTGGAGGGAGAACAGTAAGGTGAAGGGGAACTGTGGATGTTGGAGATGATGGAGTGAGACAGCAGTTTGGAAATGTTGAATGTTGACAACACCTTTAACCTCTGCCTCATCGGGACCAGCTTTACACTGATGTGTATGAAATAAATAACTTACTGATCACCGTTGTCTGGTGTCTTGAAAGCTATTGTTTCATATATGTTGTCCTCCCCACCCCCCAGGTAAATATCTTTTTTTTTTTACTTCCATCTGTTCAAGAAGAGGAACTTTCCACCCGTATCTCTATTAATCTGTATTATTTTGGGGAGTTCATTATATATATATTGTTTGTTGTCTATGCCCCTCTTCAAAATATAAATTCGGTGCAAGTCGCTGAGTCTCAAACACTAGAGCATTGCCTGAGTGATCAATACACATATGCTGAATTAATTAATTAATCAACTAATGTCCCAATATACAAATGAGGTTATGTTCTCCAGCTGCCAGTTTGTGGCAGTTTTGGAATTAAAATCCTTGCATATTTGCATGCTTTACTCTAAATCGTACATAGATTGTATTGCTTTATTATATAGTTCCATCGTTCCCGGTGATTGGAAATGAAACTGTGGTTGACTCTGGGAATGTCAACACTAATGCAGGGATCCGACTAGATGAATGAATGTTTGGTGTGAAGATCACATTCTTAATTAATCTATTTCTACTGCTTTCTAAAACTGCAAAAGTTTATAAGTATGAATTAAGCTTACTGAAAATGCAATTTAAATTGACCTCCAGGAGATCAGTGAGCCCAGCCTCTTGAAAATACACAAAAACCAAAGCAACTCACTGCCATCAAGGCAAGTTTGGCTCACAGCAAGCCTAAAGGACAGAGTGGAACGGCCCCTTGGGGACTTCCAAGACTGTCACTCTTTGTGAAAGCAGAAAGCCTGATCTTTCTCTCGAGGAGCGCCTGGTGTTTTCAAACTGCTCTTCTTGTGGTTAGCAGCTCAACTCACGACCCGCTCTGCCTCATCCCTCAAACTCAGGCCCTGGAGTCGACACTGATCCATAGCATACCTGATGGGACAGCATAGAACTACCCCTGCGGTGTTTCCAGACTGACTCTTAACAGGAGTGGAAAGCCTCGTCTTCCTCCTGAGGTGAATCTGGTGGTTTTGAGCTGCTGACCTTGCCATTAGCAGCCACTGTGCCAGCAGGCCTCCCCCAAATCATTTCTTCCTGGGGCTTTGAACTGGCTCATTTCCATTTAGGCTCTGCTGAGAATTTGCATTTCCATCTCAGATATTTCAGACCAAGATCGCTGGGTGATTCTTAGAGATCTCCAGGCGAATTACCTTGTTGAAATGTCGGTTCTAATTCAGAATATCTGGGATAGAAAATCAGTTTCTCAGCCAGTGGGACCTGCTTTGGAGGAGACCATCAATTGCTCATATGCAAATTCAGCTTGAAGCCGACGGAAATAAAATGAATCCATGAGAGACAAGGTATGATTTTGAGTATATCCCATGTGAATTTAGAGACCATCTCAACCACAGATTTAATGCACTCAACCTTTGTGAACATCATCATATATTTTAATTATACCCAAGATGTCAACTGAGACTATTCTTACCCGTGGGAAATTAGGCAAACTTAACACTTTCACGACTCATGTAACATACAGTGCATATGTGTTCTCTCCATTTTTGGGATTTAGTGGGAAGCCACTGTCCCATTTTCAGTGCATGCTGCCCTCTAGTGGTAGCCTATATAACTGCATGAGTCTGAAGAAACGGCTCATCCCACAGGTCCCAGCTCCAGAGACCAGTTGGGACGTGTGGATCTTGTGAATTGTACCCAAATCCATATTCTCTTTTTTTTAAAAAAATATGTTTTCATTTTATTCAAAATGCCTTCCATTACTGAAAACATGTAGTTTCAGTTTAGAAACATCAAAGTAAAGTCTTAAAGGAGTTAATTAAAATCTTCAATTTTAAATCCTAGCTAGAGTTTCCTGTGAGCCTTTTAGTTCAAGGAAAATCCTGGATGAACTGGGAAAAACTGTTCACCCTAAGTTTGCCTCACTAGAGAGGCCCACTCCAGTGTTGGCTAATTTGCAACAGTGTAATTTTGCTGTCTTTACCATTCTTCTGTGCAACCATTCTCATCCCACCCTGGGTGAGTTGCATACAGAGCTCAGTTCTCTGACAGCGTTCCACGAACGATTTACTTGTATTATATATTATGGGGACATTCAATGGAGAAAGTAGGTTTTCCTGAGGCTTAAGGGAGCCCATATTCCACTGAACCACCTTAACCATTCACCTTTCTTTCTCCTCTCTTCAGTCTCAGTTGCAATCAAAAATTTGTTCCTTTGTCTTATCCAGAGCATTTTTGCTTCTTAGAGTCTTATGTGATTGTGGGGTCTCAAATATTGCTCTTTATGGCCATATTAAGATAATTTCCCAAAGAAGGAATGAGTCAGCCAGAGTGCAGTGTAGCACTGAGGAAACACACAACAGTCCTATAGTTCTTTAATGTCTACCACCACCCCCACTGTCATGAGCCCTGCTCTGCCTTACAAATCTGGCTAGACCAAGCATGTACACTGGTACAGATAAGAACTCTGGACTCAAGGAACTTAAGTCAGATAAACCCCTCAGGAACAGTAATGAGAGTAGTGATGCCAAGAGGATAGAGGGAAGGTGGGTAGAGAAAGGGGAGGAAAGGGAACCAATCACAATGATTGAGGTATAATGCACCCCCAGGGTGCAGGGTGAAGGGAGACAGCAGGCAGTGTAAGATATGAAAATAATAATAATTTATAATTTATCAAGGATCCACATGAGAGGGATGGGGAAAAGGGGAGCTGATACCAAGGGCTCAAGTAGAAAGAAAATGTTTTGAAAATGATGATGGCAATAGTCACACAAATGTGCTTGATACAATTGATGTATGGATTGTTATCAGAGCTGTAATAGCCCCCCAATAAAAGGATTTATAAAGATAAAAAAGAACATTTCTCAACAAAAAGAGGGTCTCATTTAAGTAATTCACCCAAACTAACTTGTGTGTCTTACATTGCATCATGAAGAATATTTTTATGTGAGCACATAGAAATTTTTCAAATGACTTGGAAATTACGTGAACTGTTTTCCTTTCCTCTCTTTTGTAACAACCTGTGAGATGCATTCCCCACTCCCATTTACACAAGGCCTATTTTTTTTCTTTTCTCCTGGAGCTTACCGGTAGGGGCTAAACTAAGGTAGAGCTTAGCTGTGTGCTTGTTTGGGAGATGTCCTGGAATTTTTCTCAGAGGTGTATGGTTCAATGCATTAGCCACCCACGCGGGGTACTGGCTTTGCAAGAACTGTGTGTGCATCTTAAAAAACCAAGTGATGCTTCTTCCCTAAGGGAAGGCATTAAAGATTCAAGGCTGACTTGGACCATAATAATGAGAAAGTTGTCAAAGCCATTCATCAGGAAGGAGCTAGAGGGAGGTCAGATCCCCTGGATTAGAGTGACTTTGACTGATGGGGAGTCTCTGGTGCAGGATTCTTTCTGCCCCTCCTGAAAGAAACACACCTCCGCAGGAGTGGGACTCTGTTAGTGGTGATTGTTGGGAGTCTTGCCTGAATTTCGTTTCCTCTTATTGACCATGTCTGAACTCTGAGAGAGTTAAGGACTGTTACTTCTAGGGAACTTAGACATGAAAAGAGCGAGGCATTGGGAAAGACGCACATGGACGTAGGAGGTGATCTACAAGAGTATAAAATGTTTTTTTTTTAATTTTTTAATTTTTTTATATATATGTATTTTTAGGCATCACTGCCCTGATGGTGGGAGTAGGAGGCCCAGCCTTTGCTCCTGTGAGCGGGAATTGAACCTCCGTCCCAGTGGGTCGCAGTCCCGCGCACAACCACTATGCCACCGGGGCTCAGCCAAGAGTATAAAATGGTTTAAAAAGCTTCCAGAAGTCACTGCCCAGGTCGCCCCTTGAAAAGTAGTGTTCCCAGCCCACAGGGTTGGTGGTTCAAATCCAGTAGCAGCTCTCCAGGAGCAAGGCTGGGCTTCCTCCTCCCACCGGGGCAGTGATGCCACACATACACACACACACACACACACACACACACACACACACAAAATAAACTAAAAAATAAAGTAAAAAGAAAAGTAGTGCTCCAATGACCAGAGAAGAATCCTAAAAATGATGTCACTGTCTTTATTAGGTGCCATCAAGTCAGTTCTGATCCCCAGTGACCCCGCGTCGCAGCCTGTCAAAACACTGCCCGGTCCTGTACACCCTCACGATTGTTGCTATATTGAGCCCATTGTTGAAGCCGCTGTGTCGGCCCACTTCGTTGGTTTATAAGTTCATGTAGGTGTGCTGCCTTTTCACTAGCCCTCTACCAAGCGTGATCTTATTTTTCACAAAGTAGCCCCTCTCAATAACATGCCCAAAGTAAGTGAGACAAAGTCTTCCCATCCTTACTTATAAATGTACTCTCCATACTTCTCCTGAGACAGATTTGATAAAATAATACTCATTATATGCTAATTATATACTAGACACTACGTTAACTACACATAGGAAAAAGTGTTCGACTTCATTAGTCACCAGGGAGATACAAGTTAAAAACCACCATAGGGATTACTCTCCATCCCCAGCAGAATGGCTAAAATGGAAATAACAGAGAATACCTAGACAGCAAGGATGTGGAAACATTGAACTCTTACCTGTTGCTAAGATGAATTTAGATTAGAGCAACTACTTTGGAAAACTGAATGGCAATAGCTATTAAAGGTGATGGAGAACCCCTGATCTGGAAATGCATGCATGTGTTCACCAAAAGACATGCCCAAGAATTTTTTGTGACACCGCCATTTGTGATATTCTCAAACTGGAAACCACCCAATACACATAAACAGTAGAGTAAAAAATGCATTGTATATTTGCACAATGCACTATTACTATACAGAAATGACAATAAATA
>PVJH01032883.1:0-22175 GCA_004026705.1 Nesogale talazaci | reverse complement strand
TTTTCTTCCAAGATCCCTTGGGGTGTGGGTGGGTATTGGAACTATAGCCATGTCGTTAATAGCCAAGCATCTAACCATTAGCACTTAACCTCCAGTGCTTCTCTTGGATTAGTGGTGGAGGAATTATGACCTTTCATGTCACCACCTGCGGAGATTAACCTCGGGGTGAGCTGTTTCACTGCTGTCCTTTGGCATCGATGCTTTTGTCTGTTGGTAACATTTCGGTCTTGGAAGTGCTCACTATAGTCAAGTGTGCATGCCACCATCAACTTCTCAGGTAGTGCAAAGCATAACTCAAGAAGTGTGAGAAGAAGCAACGGTTCAGTGATAATGTAACTCAGACTTACAGAGAATCTGGCCTCTCCAGAGGCCTTACTCCTCAGATCTAAACCGTGGTCCCAGTGGCTGAAGAAGGAAGGAGAGTAAGATTAAAGTGGACTTGGAGTCTGTCATGACATACAAGTTCACAGCAAACATTACAGAAAGAAGAAGAGGAGGAAGAGGAGGAAGTAGAGACAGCATGTGGGTAACGAGCAGCCTGGGAATCCGATGCAGCCCCACCACACAACTTGCCTTCTCTGCAAAGGTGGCGAGCGGACTCTCAGAAAGGGTTTTGTGTCAGTCCATTGCCATGCAGCGAGTCCACTCTCTCTTACCTGGGGCTGAGATGGAGCTGCCAGCAGATAAAAACCAAACAACACAAGAGAAGACAGACAGACACTGCCATCTACCACAGTGGCGCTGAGAAAATCATAAAGATTCACTAAGCAAAAGCAGTGAAAGGAATGGAAAGAGTCAACACCATGGACTCCGCACAGAAACATAAATGGAACAAAGAGATCATACACACACACACACACACCCCACCCCACGCATGCCTGCCTGTCCATGCACACTCACACATGCTCCCATGCAACACGATGACAGCGGTGAATTCATACCAATTGGTAACTACCCTGCATCTAAATGAATTCAAATGTCTCAGTCAAGAGACAGAGCATAGTGGAATGGATGAGAAAACAGGACCTGTCAGATGTGTGGCACAAGAGATGCACCTTAGACACAAAGATAAAACCCAGCCAGAAGTCAAAGGATGGGAAAATGTATACTGAGCATGGAACATGAGCGGCTTGGCAATGTGAATTTCGGGTAAAACAGACTGTAGAACAGATGCCCCCAGATTTTAGCCTGACGTAACATTGCCCAGAAAAGGACAAACGAAACGAACTGCCGTTGAGTCGGTTTGCACTCAGAGGACCCTACAGGACAGGACAGAGTGGAACTTTTCCAGAGGGTTTCCCAGGCTATCAACCTTGACTTGAACACACAGCCTCTTCCTTCTTCCAAGGAGCTACTAATGACCTTGAACCACCGACCTTGCAGGTGGCAACCCAGCACTTAGCCCCTTGGGGCTGCTGAATCACCTGGAAGGCTCCCATAAAATCCAGACTACAAGTCTTGGGTGGATCATACAGAAGATGCTGCTGCTCCTACTGGAACCCCACTTTGAGAACCATTGGTCTCAACCCCCTTTGGCCAGGTGCAGTTCATGGATTGCAGTATGAGCATCCATCTTTGTTAGGCATGCAGAGGCACAAACCCCACTCAGTTCTACTGACTCAGGTGAGTCAGGTCACATTAAGCTTGATTCTGCAGGAGAGAGAGGCATTGAGTTGCACAAGGAGAGCTTTAGAAATCACAGCTGCGACCAGCAAACTTTGGGCACCACAGTATTGACCAAGTCACCCAAGTTTTGGTTCAGCCTATGGTGTCTGTCTGTTTTGTCATCCAAGTGACATGGTTTCCAAGCTGCACTAACACCAAGGGGGAGACCAATGTCCTAGTTCTGGATGTCCATTGCAAGTGCTCTGTCTGCCCCATGTCTTTGCAGAGGCTCTGGTGAGTCTACTGCAGTAGACAGCATGATGCTGTGAGCTTCCAATCTGGTTCCCCTGCTTCATAGCGTTGTGGCTTAGCACTTGTGAACCCCCTGGGCCTCATTTTTTGTTGTTGTCCTTGTTCCTTTTGTGACTGACTTTACGCAGTTTACTGTTTTCCAGGTTCCTACACATTGTAGCATGTGTCAAGACTTCATTTAATTGTCACAAAATGCACACAACATAAAATAAGCTTTGCCCCACCCCTACCCCTAGAAAATTGACTTCAGAGGAAAACACTGAAGCTAGAGCTCAGGGAGAGGGACATGTCTGATCAGAGCACACAGGAGCAATTGAAGGGGGAGGAAGAGAGAATGGAGCACATACTGACCCACCAAATCTTGAGGATATTCCTGATCAGAGCAGCCAATGCACAGAGAGAACCATAGAACCAGCTCCACTATGAGACATGACATTCTTCACTGACCCATAGCCTGCAGGAGACAACACAGTGTGGGAATGGTGTCCGAGCTGACTCCACCACACTGAGTCAAAACCTAAGGGTGTGCAACAGAACAGCAAGGGGAGCAGAGCAAGAAAGTCCTGAGGGAGTACCAAAAATAGACTTTGGGACCAGGGCATGGCACCTCAGCAGCCTCCACTGGAAAACACTCCTAAAGGTCAACAAACAGACCTTGCAATATTTATAGGCTTTTAAAAATATTGTCATTGTTTTTATTTTATTTTGTTGCCTTTTTTGGCTTTGTCTTGTTTTTGTGCATATTATTATCTCTGTAGGTCTATTCAGATAACGTAGGTGGGATAAACTATCTGGAGGAGAAAACAATGGGACTGACAGTTCCAGGGGGACATGGGAGAGGGGGAGATGGGCCAAGGAAGTGGTGTTCACAAACCCAGGGACAAGGGAATAACAAGTGGTCCAAATTTGGTGGTGAGGAGGGTGTAAAAGGGGTTGATCTAGGGCATTGTAACTGAGAGTAATTACTGAAACCCAAATGAGAGCTGAGCATGATGGTGTGACAAGAGGAAAGTAAAAGGAAAGTAAAAAGAAATATAGGAAAGAACTAGAAGACAAATGGCATTTATAGAGGTCTAAATACAGGCATGTCCATATGTAAATATATTTATATATGACAATGATGGGGAAATAGATCTATGTTCATATATTTATAGCTTTAGTAGTAAGGTTGCAGATGGACATTGGCCTCTACTCAAGTACTCTCTCAATGCAAGAATACTTTGTTTTATTAAATTGGCATTCCACGATGGTCACCTTTCTGACATGATCACTGAAGACAAAGCAGGTGCATGAGAAAGTGTGGTGAAGAAAGTTGATGGTGCCTGGATATCAAAAGATATGGCATCTGGGGTCTTATAGGCATGAAAATAAACAAGTGGCCATTTAGCTCAGAAACAACAAAGCCCCTATGGAAGAAGCACACCAGCCTGTGTGATCATGAGGTGTCAATGGGATCAGATAACAGGCATCAAAGAACAACAAGTCATATCATTGTGAGTGAGGGGGAGTGCAGAGTGGGGATCCAAAGTCCATGTATCAGCAACTGGACATCCTCTTATGAAAGGGTCTCAGGGAGGAGACGAGCCAGTCAGGGTGCAGGGTAACAATGACAAAACGTACAGCTTTCCTCTAGTTCTTAAATGCTTCCCCCACCACTATTATGATCCCAATTGTAACTGACAAATTTGGCTAGAACAGAAGATGTACACTGGTGTAGATGGGAATTGGAAACAGAGGGAATCCAGGACAGATGAACCTCTCAGGATTGGTGGTCAGAGTGGCAATACCATGAGGGTTGAGGGAAGGTGGGGTAGAAAGGAGGAACTGATTATAAGGTTCTACATATAACCCCTATGCTCCCTTTCGGGTGACTCTGAGTCAGCCTCAAGTCATTGGCAGTAGGTGAGGCATATAAAGGAAGGAGGCTCTAGCATCTGCAGCAGCATGGACACTCATGGCTAAATGGAACAGGACAGATGATGCATGTTCCCCACTTACAGGAGCAATCTGGGACACACAAATGCAAATTAGCAGCTATCATGACCTGAAGTGGGAGAGGGGTGTGTGTGTGTGGGGAAGCTTTGGCTTAATTAGTACAGAGTTTCTGTTTGGAGTGGTGAAAAGTTCTGGAAACTGGGGATGGTGACCCAGCACTAGGGGTATGGTTGATGCCACTGAATGTTCCATTTGGAAATGGCAAAAATGGCAAATCTTACTTCTTAATCATCTTATTGGAGGATCCTACAACTCATATCACAATCCACACATACATTCATTGTGTCACATCTCATAATTCTCAAAACATTTGCTTTCTACTTGAGTCCTTAGTATCAGCTCATTATCCCTCCCCCTAACCCTTGATAATTTATAGATTATTATTATCCTGTCATTTCTTACACTGTCCATCTCCCTTCATCCACTTTTCTTTTGTCTGTCCTTCAGGAAGGGGGTTATATGCAGAAGGACCTGTCTTTCTCCCAAGGGGTGTCTGGTGCTTTAGAACTGCAGATCTCATGGTTAGCGGCTCAATGTATAGTCACTACACCATATGCCTGGACCTCGTTAAAAAAAGTGTCTAATAGGTTCTATCTCATGGTATCACAGCAGTCGGTCAATTTGCTGTAGAAGACATCTGTAAAGTGTTGAAAAGCAAGGGTGGGTCCTTAGGGGACTAAGGTCTACCTGAGCCAAGTCAAGGTATTTTCAGTGGCCTCATGTGCTAGTGAAAGATGGACATTGAATAAAGAAGACCAAAGAAAGATCCATATATTTGAACAATGGTGTCAGTGAAGAAAATGGAAAGTATTTTGCAAGACCAATGACTTTGTGGCAAATGCCCCTTTTTCTACCATATCAATGCTGACAGTACATATGGGTGGAGCACTGATGGTCTTGTGGGTTATGTATCAGGATGTTAACTGCAAGGTCAGTCCTTTGAAACCACCAGCTGCTCCATGAGAGAAACAGAAGGCTTTCCACTCCTGTAAAAATTTACTGTCTCAGAAACCCAAAGGGCAGTTCTAGCCTGTCCTGGAGGGTCTGAGCCTCACCAAATGGAATCATAAGAAACAATTTAATCATAAGAAACAAAAACTCCCCATCGTTGCCTCTAAGAAGCATTCTGGCTATATTTCTTCTAAGACATACCTGAATGTTGTTTTGACAGAGCATGATACTTTCCGTTTTCTTCACTGACACCATTGTTCAAATATATGGATCTTTCTTTGGTCTTCTTTATTCAATGTCCAGAGGTGAAGAGCTGGCAGAGAAGTTCAATATTGTCCATTCAAACAAGACCAGGAACTGACTGCAACAGACTATCAATTGCTCATATGAAGCTGAAGAAAATTGAAACAAATCATTGGGAGTCACATTACAACCTGTATCCTACCTGATTGTAGAAGTCGTCTCCACAACAGAGTTGATGCATTCAAACACCGATGACTAGAAGACCAGACAAGTTGTGGGATGACATCAAGAACATCATACAAAAAGGAAAAAAAGGCATAAAATGAAGAGAAAAGACAAATGTCAGAAGACATTCCTGAAACTTGCACGTGTCAGATGGCATTCCTGAAAAATTGCATGGAGGCAATGATAAATAAAAGAGCTGACCAGGAAATTTCAAAGAGCAACTTGAAAAGACAAACCAAGCAATGTCATAAAATGTAAAACGACCTGGAGTTAAAAAGACAAAAGGGAAGACAATGCTCAGGTGAAAGAACTGAAGAAAAAGTTGACGCCTTGCATTGTCACATTGAAAGATTCTATGGGCAAAACATTGTGTGATGCAAAAATTATCAAAAAAGAAAGAAGGAATGCAGAATCGCTGTGACAAAAAAAATAATTGGTTAACATTCAACCATTTCAAGAGATGGCATATGATTAAGCACTGATAGAATGGGAAGAAGTTTAAGATGCTCTGAAAGCACTCATGGAAATCAAAAGTCTAGGAATGGGCAGCATACCATCTGAGATGTTCCAACACTTTGATCCAACACCAGAAGCACTCACTAGTCTATGCCAAGAACTTTGGATGACACCATCTGACTAGATCTTTACTAGTGCCCATTCCAAAGAAGAGTAATCCAACAGAGAGCAGACGTTACTGAATAACATCAATATTACAGGCACGTAAAATTTTGTTGACTGTCACCCAAGAACAATTGCAGCAATACATTGAGCTTCCAGAGGTTCAGGCTGGATTCAGAAGAGAGTGAGGGACAAGGGATCTCATTGCTGGTGTCAGATGGATCTGGGGTGACAGCAGAGGATACCAGAAAGAGATCTACTTGTGATTTATTGACTATGCAAAGGCATCCAAATGGGTGAGTCATAACCAACTGTGGCTAACTTTGTGAAGAATGAGGATCCCAGAGCATTCATTGTGCTCATGCAGAACTCACATGTAGACCAAGAGTCAGTCATCTGAGCAGAACAAGGGGATATTGCATGGTTTAAACCCAGAAAAGATGTGCTTCAGGGTCCTATCTTTTTCACTGGACTCATTCAATCTATGCTGGGCAAATACTCCAAAAAGTTGGAAAATAGGGTGAAGCAATGACATCAGGATTGGCCCGGGGGCTCACAAAGTAGGACCATGCATATGACACAACCCAAAGATGACTCCTTGAAAGGAAAAGAGGACTGGAAGCACGTACTGAGGAAGATCAAAGCATTCAGGGTGTATTTCAGAATCAAAATCCTAGAAATGGATCAATAAGCAGCATCATGGTGAATGGAGGAAAAAACTGGAAGTTTCCAAGGATTTTATTTCAAGCTGCCCCAGTCTGATCAATACTCATCAAAGCAGCAGCCAAGAAATCAAATGACATATAGCATGGGGCAGTTCTGCTGCACAACACACCTGGAGGGCTCAAACTGTGCCTGACCCACGCCGGTGTTTTCAACGGCCTCCTACGCAGGGAAGAGCTGAACCAGGAGTAATGAAGGCAGGAGGAGAGTTGGTGGTATGTAACTTAGAATGTTGGTGAGGAAGATCGAAAGTGCCACCAGGAAAACAATTCTTTCTTGGAGGACGTCCAGAGGAGAAGCTCTTTAGAAAGGAGGTGGGGGAGACTTCGTCACACCTACTTGGGATACACGGCAGGAGAGATCAGTCCCTGGAGAAGGACAGGGTGCCAGTCAAGAGGAAGACCCTTGGCAAGGTGGATTGATATGATGGCTGCCACAATGAGCTCACATGTAAATGCAATGGAGAGAAGGGCGCCAGCCTGCGCGGGACTCCTGACAGCATTCATGGCAGGGCTGCTGTGAATTGGAGCTGACTTGCCAGCACCTAAGGACGACGCTAGCGTTTCTTAAGTGATAGCCACTGTTATGCTCTCTTTGTATATCCTCGCGTCTGACATATGTGTCTAAGGACAGGTTGTGAACTGTGTAGGAGATATTTGTAGTGGCTGGGAGTGAGCATGCCAGGCTTTAGGAAGGGCTCTTTACGTCTCCATCTCAAAAATAGCTGTGTGAAGGGTCTTCCATAAGCCGCCTCCTGGTTGCCATATTTTGAGCCAGAACTGTGCTTCTGTAGCAGCTGCTGCATGGAAACCTGGTGCTTTGTGCTTACTCGTCTGGCTGACAGCTGTTGGCTCCTCCTAGGACTCTGTCTACCTAATTGGGTTAGCATGATACATTGACAAATGGGCTTCGATCTGATAAATGGTCCATAAAAGCTAGAGGCATAGGCATACAAGGCTAATTTTCTTGTATGGAAAAGATTACCAGCTGCAAGAGACCACCCGAATAGAAGCAGGGCTCTGCTCCTCAGCCTGCAGGAAGCTAATCCTGACAGCATGCCTAGCAGAAGGGGGGCGGGGTCATTGGCCATTAGTGATCCACCTTCCTCTCCAGACACATCCACACTTTTCCTGAAACTCAGTGAGTCAGAGCTGCTGGGATGTGATCATTTCATAATTAAAAATTCACCTGCAAGGCATGGCATGGCTTCTATTATCTTCCTCATGCTGTGTCTTTGGGAAGCTCCTTAAGACCAGAGATGTCATCTGAACATGTTACTTTTGTGCAGGTGAAGCTCACATAGCGTTTTTTCCCCTGGGCTATTGGTTAAAAGAGGAAGTACTGCAGCATTGATTTCCCTTTTTTTCTTTCATGTCTATTTCAGATTCACTAGAACAAAAGTCCATCGTGGATTCTCGAGAGAAACAAAAGCAGTGATACTTGTGTGTGTGTGTGTGTATAGAAAGATTCATGCCAAGAGATGGCTCCATTGCAGAAGAGTGTAAGGTCTAGTCAGATTGAAGCTGAAGCTGAGGGCTTCTCTTGACTCCTGTAGCTTCAGGAACTGATGAATGAGAAACAGGAGGATATGTCAGGAAGACCATAGGCTGATGGATGCAGAGATGAATGAATCTAAGGTCAGCAGTTTGCTGATGGATCTTGGGATTTGCTGGTGATAGAGGATTGACAAATCACTTGCAAGATCCAACTTCAGCAGGAGAAGTGTGTTAGTCTCCAGGGACTGTCAATTGACACTCAGAAGTGGCCAGACCCTGAAGGAAACCTCCCTCCATTGTATCAAGGCTCTGACCAGAGGAAGAAGGTCTATTCTCCCAACAACTACTTGGCCGCTTCTCAGAAGATCCTATCAAGGAGTTGACCACGCTGTGTTAGATCACAGCATGGGAGAATCCTGGCCCACCCAAGTTGGCATAAAGCCTAGCTACCACACTCTGCCAGCCACTTCAATGGGGGCTCCCAGAGGCTGGAGGCAATGGCTGTTTGGTTCCTTGTCCTGTTGCCAGGACTCAGCACTAAGCTATTTATTACGCCTCCAGGTTGGCTTGTGTCTGTTTCCTCTGGTGACTCTAATAAGTGGCCATCAATGAAGTGACTTTAAAAAAGCACATGTATCATGTCCCCGCTCTAGGTCAGAAGCCTGACACGGGCCTCACTATACGCAAGATGGGCTGTTTGCTTTCTTGGGCCTCTAGGTTAGACTCTTTTTCTTTACATGGTCTTAGGGTACAAAGGAGACACTGCATCTCAAATATAATTTAAGGGGAACATTTAATATGTCATAAGGGGGACAGAGATAGTCTCCAAATGAGGGAGGCCATTAGCATGAGGTCATAAGGACACCCAAGGGTTTGCTGAGATACAGACTATATAAGGATATATATATTTATATATATATATATATATCATGAGGACTATACTGTGTATACTGAAGTATAAGCCAACCCCCAAATTTTAGACTAAAATGCTGATTTTAGAAGATTTGGATTTCCACATTCTTGAGGTCACCTATACATCTTGGTTCATGGTTTCCGTTCTTCATCTTCAAAGCCAACAAAATATCGCATCTCTCTGCACCTCTCTTTTTTTATTCATGTCTTCCTGGGCTGCTCTTCTCCACTTCAGAGACACTTGTAATGACACTGGGCCCCCCTGGGGGATCCAGGATAACCTGGGATAATCTTCCTGTTCTGAGATCAGCAGATTCCCAGACTTCATTCCTTCTGTAATCTTCATTCCCCTTTGTCATCCAATTTAACATAGTCACAAGGTCTGGGCGTGAGGATGTGGATGCTTTGGGGGGATGATTATTTTGCGATAAGAAATGTTTTCAGAATAATCACTTAATAAGTGTCCAACTATCATGGACATCTCTTGTCTCTTGTACCAGTATTCTAGCAGAATAATTACTCTGGTGGGCACTTTGACCCCCGAAGGGGGACCAGAGGACTCAGATGAGTCTTTCTGTTCAATATGGCTCCAGCAGAGGACCTGGAGACCCTGAAGAGATTTCTCAAGATCTAATTAAACATCGAACAGTTTTTGGAAAGCCTTGTGTTGACAGTTGGCCTGTGGCATAACGCCTCTCAGAAAGGCTAATGTAGGCATGTATACTGTTTGCACGCAGGGTGACTTCAGCCAAGGAGATTAACTTCTGGAAAGTTACAGGGGAGCTGAAGGCTACCTTTTGCAATCAAATAGGAAGCAGTTGCCTGTGTGACTAAAGCCAGCTGGAGTGAATTCCAGCACTGGTGTGGCCAAAAATCTGAAGCTAAATATTGAATGAATATCATGCAAATGCAATGTAGAGATGACATTACTTGCTGAAAGGGAGGAGGACCAGAAGCATTTTCTCATGACAATCAAAGCCTTCTGCATGGATTGCCATGTAAAGAAAACCAGAATCCTCACAGCTGTGCAAATAGCACCATAAAAAATGGAGAAAAGATTGAGGCTGCTGAGGATTTCATTTTGTTTGGATCCACAATCAATGCTCATGGGAGTTGGACTCAAGAAATCACATTGCATTAGGCCAATCTGCCGCACCAAACCTTTTTAAAGCATTGAAAAGCAAGAATGTTGTATCAGGTGTGTCTGAAACAAGCCATGGTATTTTCATTCACCTCAGGTGTCTGTGTGAGCATTGGATAGTGAATAAGGAAGACAGAAGCATTGATTCATTTTCATGGGGGTACTATTGAATATTGAAAGTCACTGATCTGTCTTGGGAGAAGTCAGGACAGAGTGCTTCTCAGAGGCCAGAATGATGAGATTTTGTTATCCATACTTTGGACATATCAGAAGAAACCATTCGCTGAAGAACATCATGTTTGGTGAGATAGAGGGGCAGTGAAGAAGAGGAACGCCCTCAAGGAGGCAGATTGATCGTGTGGCTGCAGCAATGGACTCAAGCACAGGGATGGTTGTCAGGGTGATACCGGATGAAGAAATCTTTCATTCTATTGTACATAAGGTCGATGTGGGTTGAAACTGGCTCAACGGCGCCCAACAACAACATCAACATCAACAACAGCATCAGCAACATCAACAACAGCATCAACATATTCGTGTGAAAGTTGGACAATGAATAAAAAAGGAAGCAGAAGAATTGATGTATCTGAGTGCTACGGACGTCCGGAAGAACACACCAATCTGTCTTGGAAGAAGTACAGCCAGAATGCTCCTGAGAGGTGAGGATGATGAGACTTCTCATATAGATTTGACACATTATCAGGAGGCGCCAGTCCTTGGAAAAGGACATCCCACTGAGTAAGGTAGAGGGGCTGTGAAAAAGAGGAAGACCCTCACTGGGATGAATTGACACAGTGGCTGCAGGAATAAACTGAAACATAATGACAGTGATGAAGATGGTACAGGACGGGCCGTGTTTTGCTTGCTTGTACAGAGGGTTGCGAGGAACTGGAACCAATGTTACAGCACCTGACAGCCACAGCAACACACGAGTGGCATCTGGTGGTGCTGTGAGTTAGGCATTGGGTTGCTGACTGCAAGGTTGGCAGTTCAAGCCCACCAGTTGCTCCTCAGGAGGAAGATGAGGCTGTGGACTCCTGTAGGGTCTCAGAAACCCTGGATAGAATTGCTATACACACAGCCTGACTTGTTAGCAGTGGGCTTTATTTTTGTTTTCAATTTCATACAAGTAGAGGCACTCTCGCCTGGGAGCTCAGGGAAGCGGTGTGTTTACTGAGAAAAACTACAGCCTCCCGGCCTCCTAATTCACATGCTCTCCCCCAAGGGCAACGCAGCGAAGATATTCTGGCAGGTTTTTCTTCTCTGTCCAGACCTCGTGGTTCTGCTGTCGTATCTCAGGCTATTTTTAGTGGTGGCGTTTTAGAAACTTGAGGCTATCTCCGCTCACCAGGCGCAAGCAAAGTGTTGCTATGCAACGGCCTGTCTCCCTGATGGTTCTCACTTTGTCTCGCTGGATTTTCCATGGACTGGACTTTAACGCTCACCAAACAACAGAGAGAGGCTGTCTCAGATGGAAGAAAGAGGGAGCACTCTGGAATGCCCCAGACCAGAGTCCTGACTTTCCCAGCTCCCAGTTACCTGGCCGGCAGCACATCTCCTTGTCTCTGTGGGTCTCTGTCTCATCATGTGTAAATGGGGGGAAACTAGTATCCAACTCCAAGGATGAAAGTGGGATGAGGTATGCAAAGCCTCATGAGATATGAGATGGCCTCACCATTGACAAAACAGGGGGTGTGTATCTTTCTTTCATTTGCCCAACATGAATTTTCTAAAATCATGTGGGAAAAACTGGGGGGAAAGTTTTGCTGATGCACCCTTGCTCACCCCTCTGCACCACCTGTCGATGACGTAATCAGTACGAAACAGAACATTTAGTTCTCTACAGCATTGAACAAGAGATAAAACCGCCATAGTCCTGCAGACAGTTAACACGTGTGAGCATGAAGGGAGTGCGCGTGCTCGCCAGGAGACAGCCTTTCATTAGTTTTTTGTTGGAGTTTTGAACAATGCATGCCAGCTCTGTCCCCTGTTGTCGATTCATAGCGACCCTCTGGGCAAAGGAATGAAACATCATCACCTGTTCCTGCACAAGTGTTGCTAGTTTTGAGCCCATTGTTGTAGCCACGGTGTCCACCCATCTCATGGAAGCTCTTCCTCTTGTTTGGTTCCCCTCTACTTGAACGAGGGGCTCTCGGTGGTGGAGGGGTAATGCGTTCGGCCACTGGCGGCAAGCGCAGCAGTGTGAAGCCACCAACTGCTTCTGGGGAGAATGATGGGGCTTTCAGCTCCTGTCAAGAATGACAGTCTCAGAAATCCACAGGACCAGTTCCACCCTGTCCTCGAGGTTCAAGGGCAGTGAGTCTATTTTTCCAAGCATGGTGGCCTTTTCCAAAGACTGGTCTCTGATCGCATTTCACCCTAGACAAACTGCATGTGAATCTGCATTTTAACAAAATAAGTCAGAAAGTATGCATTTGCTTAGCTATCTGTTGATACACATAGGTATCCAAAAGCACCCTCTGGGGATTATAACAAAACCTGGGGATCTGATTAAAACACAGGTCCTGATTAAGTATATCGGGGATGAAAGGGCAGTTCTCAGCAGGAAGTGGAGCCAGGATGCCCCACTGGGAGCTGTGAGGGCCGAGAGATTTCCGGCCTGTGCTCCCTGAGTGATGGGAAGAGCCCGGGAGTAGTTCTGAGAGACAATTAGGTTCTGGTGACTGTACGATTTAGGGCTGCCAGGACAGAGGTCTGGGAATTTAAATCTCCTCTGGGGCTAATAGCCTTGCATACCTTCCTTCACCAAGAATAAATCCCCAGCCCTGGAGAGCTCCACGCAGCTTATAAAATGCAGTGCGTGCCAGATGCCACTGAGTTGACCCCGACTCATGAGTCATGCCATCCAGGCTGGTCGCTCTGGAACTGCTCCAGAGGGTTTTAATGGCTGCTGTTACAGAAGGTCACTGAGTGAGACTGAGTTGTGTAGAAACAAATCCAGTGACACTCGTCTATGTATAAGGAAGAGCTTTATAGCAAGACAAAAATATATATATATATATATCAAGAAGGCAGCCCAATCCAGGCCAACTCAGGGCCATAAGTTCAATATGAGTCCATCAGTCCTCCCTCCATCACGTAGCCACATGCAATGATGTAGCGTGCAGGAAGACCATAGGTTGTTGAGTGAAGAGGTCTGTAGATCCAAGGTCAGTGGAAACCCGGCAGAAATCCAGCTGTTCTCAGGGTAAGGGACAGAGTCCCAGCAAGCAGGAGGGACACACACACACACACACACACACACACACACTCCTCAGTTCTCCCTGTTAAAAAGAAGGTCACACCCCCGAGGAAGCATCTTCTGTGATCCAATTGGCAGGTCAAATTCCAGCCCTTCACAGTCACACATCTTCAGGTTGACATACAACAATCTACCAGAAGCACCAATCTTGGTGGTATCTCCAGGTGGCCTCTATCCTTTTGCTCAGCTGTAGAGACCTCACGCACACATGATCACATGTAATTTTTGCTGACATATGCCACAGCCAGCTGAAAGAAGTCTGACAACAGTCTGATCTGCTAGAGGGCAGGGCTGGCTCAGTGGTCAGATCCCTGCCTTTCATGAGAAGACCTAGCTTTGATTCCTGGCCCAAGCACTTCAAGCCCAGCTCCCCCACCGACCTCCACCCCACCCTGTCATTGGAGGCTTGCATGTGGCTAATATGCCAAACCGGCTTCAGTGGAGTTTCTAGACTGAGACAGAGGAGGAAGAGACCTGGTGACTTCATTCCAAAACTTAGCCAATTGCAAAAGTTTACAGATCACAGTGTTCTGCCACTGTGTTGGTTGTTAGCTGACAACTGCGTCTGAAGAGTGTTGTCTCCTTTTTAATCTGGGTGTTGGAGGAACTTTTAAACATTGTATTAGTCTGGGTAAACTAGAGAAACAAATTCATAGACACACATATGGATATAAGTTTAAGGTTTATATACGAAAGGAATGGAACATTGAGAAAGCATCCCAACCCAGTCCAGTTCAAAGTCATAAGTTCGATAGTAGCCCATATGCCTGATACCAGTCTACAAAGTTTCCTTTCGACTCACAAAGTCACAGGTCAGTGGGTGCAGAATCCCGGCACTGGCAGAGGTCTCCCCATGGCTCCTCATTTCCAGGGTTTAGGGTCCATCAACTGCATCTATTGGTGGCAGAAGCAACTCAGCGCTGACAGGGCTCTCCACGTGGCTTCTCCAGCTTCAGAGGTCTGGTTCCATCAGGGTAGGGCTGTCTGGCTTCTCCTCTGGCTCTTCCAGCTCCTTGGATGCTGCCATCTTGTCTTGTGTAGTTCGTCATCTCAGAGACGGACTCCCAACAACTGGGGAGATGGCTTCTTATCTCTACCAGGGAAATACCTTGAGATTTCCCAGAAGTCTCAGGAGAAAGCCATGCCCACACAGAGGCTTCATTGGCTGCTCAACGGCTATCTCCAGATTAACAGGCTAGACTCCACCGCTACATCTCAACCATTAAATTGACACAATGAATACATGACTGCCGTAGGTGTCTTTGAGTTGCTTCTGACTGATAGACACCCTGTGTACAACAGCGTGAAGTTCTACCTGGTCCTGCCCCATCCTCACCACTGCTTTTGTGTCATTTCAAATGTGCTTTCTCAAGGTGGGTCCATCTCATCTTCCCAATAGCTGCAGGGGAGCCGCTTCTGTGATAACAGAGCTCAGAGAGGGTGAGCTACTCACCAAGGCTATTCAGCTAAGACGTAGTAGGAGTAGAGTTTGTTGGACTCTAGAGTCCTTAACCACACCTGTCACTGCGTCCCCTTTCATTTGACACCCACAGACATGTTGCCTCATGGGCAGCAAAGATCGCATCACTCCGTTTTGTAGCATAGGTGACCAAGAATTTAAAAAAAAAAATTTCATGGCAAGGATGAAAGAAGAATGCTTTTAGACGCGGGTTCCTTTACGCACACCATCGTCTGTGCTAGGAACATTGGAGACTCTTGCCTGTGGAAGAAGGGACCTGCCTGTCATTGTTTTCTTAGCTCACACTTGGCACATTTGATTGAGTTCTTGTTTCTTTCAAACCTCGGAAACCACAGGAGGGAAACCATCAGACAAAATGTCGCAATAATAATACATGACCAGTAGGGGCGCTCTAGGGGGCAAATGGGTCCCTGCCTTCGGAGCTAAGCATCTTCAACCAGAATGTGCATTCAAAGCCCACAGGGCACCTGTCAGAGGCAGGCTCTCCTCCCTTCAGTCTGAGAGAGGGTCTGCCACTCTGTGCAGTCCCCGGGAGGTAGGGATGACACTGGTTCTGGGACAATGCTTGGCTTAGCACGCTATGAGTCTAATTCAAGAGGAAAGGACCGGAGATTCTCTCAAGAATGTACTGACAAACATGAACGTCTGAGAGATTTCCTCTCTTCCATTTTTCTCCTTGGACACACCAGTACAGACTCATCGGCTGAGGAAGATTCTGGCTGTTAGGTTTTAAACAAAGCTCAGCATTTAGAAAAGATCTTTGGAACTACAGCTGTGTGAGAAAAAAACGATCTTGGCTATGCCATTGCCATGGAAACATGTGGTTCCAGTCCTAATAGCCAGATGCAGGATCCACCCTTGGAGGTGTTTTGCTAAGATGTTCTCCCTTGAGGACAGAAGATGTGTGTGTGGAGGGGGCGGGGTAGGGGGAGAGGGATGGTGCTAGAATAAGCACCAGGTGGCAGAGTGATGGAAATATCCCTTCAAAGGGAGATGAGGGGCTCAGGGACAGGCCTGGTTTTTCCACTGGCACCATGGTGTCCAGGATTTGAGCCGGCATGCTTGGCATAACCTCTCATGAACTTTATTTCTCTGACCACCACTGGATCCTGATCACCTAGTCCTAAAGGGAACAGACATCCTGGGGTTTCTGGAGCGATCCTTACTTCGGTATGCTGCCATGGTGTTCCACTCTGTGCTCAAATCTGCACCCCCAACTTTTGGTTTTAAACAACACATCATTGTTGAATCTATGTCCCAACAAGAGCACAGCAGCCATTTGCTAATGGAGTCTCTGGGCATCCCCGTGGTTTTTCACTTTTGTGTGTGTGTGTGTAGGGGATGCTGTGGGTCTTTTGCGAATGTAGTCAAAATTATGAATCATATCGAAAAATGCACATGTGCATCGATAAGCAAGCACTTGGTTTTTCTAGGGAGTTTTAGAGACTCGGATCCATTTCACTCTAAGACCCAACTGGATCCGTGGACTCCAGGTTAAGAACTATTCTGTTGATGTTGGCTTTGGATGTACACATGGAGAAATGAGTTCTAGCTCTAGCAATAGATTATCAATATGTTGCCTACCAACATACCAATCCCATCTTTTTCATCTCCATCCCTGCTGCAGTTCATATGTGATTTTTATCTGTGGACATAGAATGTGTATAGATGGACATGTGTATGCTCTGACCATGGCTAGGGTTCCATTTGGTCTAGTGACAAACCTTCCCATTGACCATTGAGAACTTCTCCTCAGACACTAAATTTGCTTGGTAGATGCCATAGGGCTCTTCTCTTCTCTTCTAGCTTGCTGCTATAGTGATATATGTATCTATAGGTCCTTGGTTCCATAAGGGAGAAAGGTGAGCCTTTCTGCTGCTGTAAAGTGTTATCATTTTGGAAACCCATAGGGCAGTTCTACCCTTTATCATAGGGTTGCTACGACTCAGAATTGACTCTAAAAATGTGTCCTTTGCCCACTTTTATTGAGGCATGTGATTCTTGCAGTGTATCTTCTCTTGTAAATTTATCTTTTTCTTCCAGTAGTTAGGAAGTGACATGGCTGTCTGCTATAAGAGGACAGAGCTATATGAATATAAATGCAAAATAAGGTCTATTGTCAAGGACTGTGTTGGTCTTGGTTGACTAGAGGAATCCAGAGACACCCTTATGTGTATAAGAAAGAGTTTTATATGAAAGAGCAATTGTACAGTAAGGAAACATCCCAGCCCCATCCAGATCAAGTCCAATATTAGCCCATATGTCAAAACTAGGCTATAAATTTCTCCTTAGACTCACACAGCCATACAAGGATGCCATATGTAGGAAGGTCACCCGTCAGTGGGTGGAAAGTCTTGAGGATCCAGTGGTGACAGAAGCATCTCAGTGCTGGTGTGGGTCTCCATGTGACTCCTCCTGCTCCAGGGGTTTGGCTCTCTCTGTGTAGTTCCATGTGGATTGTCAACAGAAATGTCTAGCAGGAGTAAGTCTATGTGCCCCACCTCCAGCAAATTATTTATCTCTGTAGTACTTCCAAATAAGTTCATCAAGCTGCGACCTGATTGATAGGATTACTAGTCTCAAGTTGACACCAGATTATGTAGCTACCACAGGGGCCAATATCGGTTGTTAAAAGAGAGATGGTCAGTAAATCAAGAGCGAGGCTGTGCATTTGGTTGGATGGCGGTGTCTTTGCTGAAATCAGGAACTGCAAGGACGATATGTGCGGGGGGAAATTCTAGAGTTTAGTTGTGGGCGTCTTAACTTGGCAAACTGGAAAGCTAGGACCCTGCAGTGGCTAGTAGCTACCTAGCTCTAATAGCTGTCCATAGGAATGCAGATACACCTGACCAGGTCTAACTTTTCAGGACAACGTGAGAACCTGGCATTTGAGACTGTCTTGACTTTGAAATCTTTTCTCTTTTTTGGTCATGTGTACACCACATAAACTTACTTGCCCACCAAACACTAGTTTATTCATGGTTTCTGGTTTGCTCCAGTCACCTCACTTTTCAGGTAAAGATGTTGAGGGAAGACATGGCATCCATGTGTACATTAGATTGTGGGTGGAAGTACTAAGGGACTAAAGCCAGGTTTCCTGATTTTCCATTGCTTTCTCCACATATCCCATTATGCTTTCCCCTCTACCATTTGACTGTGCCTTGAAAGCAAGCAACATCCTTAGATTTAAGGAATATGTACCAAAATACGAAGACTGGAGACATCCTCCAATCAAGTAATTGTGCTGAAGGTGATATTTCAGTGCTTCACAATCACAGTATTTCTGGCATCAAGAACAGACACTAATAATCCTTAAGTCTCCCAGACACTCAACTCTAACATGTCCTCTGCAGATGATTTGTCTAAGAACATGAAGTGTTTGGGGAAGTCATTAAGTCATAAATCAATTACTCTTGGGAACATCTTATACTGGGTTTATTCAAATGAAATCATTTTGGTCGTCTAAAACCAGAAGCTCTTGCATGCTGGAGAATTTTATGATAGCAGGGAATTTACAAAATAGCTTTTTGGTCTGATACAATCTATGAGAATGGGCAAGAATTTGTCAGTATTTTGATGTAGGGTTTAATGTAGTCCAGGAAATCAATGGAGAGAGCCTATTTTGTCCCTCTGAGGATATGCCATGCAACAAAACATTTTTCCCATATTCTGCATGATGTCTCTGGCTTGGCATTCAGTCCTAGAGGCAACAAAGAAAGAAGAGAGAGAGAAAGAGAGAGATCTCTAAAGAGTGTTTCTTTCAAACACTAGGAGAAGAAATCATGCAAGTATTAAAGTGCTAGAGAGATCAGAGGCACTGGTTTCAGATGATAATCAGGGTTGTCTGGTGGGACTTGGTGTACAGGAACAACTGTAATAACTTCCCTTTGGGAACAGTTTCTTTGAGGATATGTGTGTTTAGTTCATGCTCAGAAAAAAAACCTTAACTCTAAGGTCTCTGGGACCAGATAATATTTGCCTTTTTCTCTTATGGCTTTTCTGGTGCTCGGTGAGTGCTTGACATACACCTGAGGTCTTTGGTCATTTTGTTTTTAATTTATGGAATACTTATTATGTGCTATGTACAGTGCTAAGCAGGAGAAGAACCTCGCTCTCTAACACACCCACACACACACACACACACACACACACACACACACCTCTCTATCTCTGAGGTAGGTATGATTACCAACTTCATTTTACCATTGAGAAAACTGAGGCTGAGGATTTCAAGAAGATAGCCAAGGTCTCCTAGCAAGTAGACAATAGTTCAGCTTGACTCTGTCTAAGTTCAGACTGCTAACCAGGGCCATCAAGTCCATTCTGTTGGATAAAGAAGAACTGCCTCATAGGGTTTTCAAACCTGTAATCTCTCTGTAAGCCGATTGTCACACCTTTCTCCCATGGATGAGCTGGTGGAATAGAACTGCTAGTCTTTTGGTTAGCAACCCAATGCTTAATCTTTTGTGCTAATCCTATTCTATCTAACCCTTCCTTTACTGAAGACACACATGAATGAAGGTGAAGAGACTATAGAATCAAGGGATGAGTTTCTTGATGGGAACTTATATGGAGAGCAAAACCCTGCCACCCTCTTGATCCTACCCAAGTCAACGCCAACTGCTAGAGAAAGGAAAGCTGAATCCTCATCGTCCATCATCTAGAGCTAATGTATTTCTCTCCTCTCCATCCCTCTTCTTTTCTCCCCTCTCCTTCCCTCCCTTCCCCTCCTCTCCTCAAAGCAGCAGAGCATGTTTGAGTAAGGGTGCAAGATGGCAAGAGTTGTATTTTCGGCAAATTCATCTAGCAAGTGTGGAGATAAGATGAAAGGAAGAAGATACTGGGTTTTGGGAGACAGTGAGGGGGGGATGTGTTCCATTAAGATAAGAGTCAAAACAAATGTGTGCATAAGCAATTGTGGTGAAGAAAGCTGATGGTGCCCGGCTATCAAAAGATGTAGTGTCTGGGGTCTTAAAGGCTTGAAAGTAAATAAGTGGCCATACAGCTCAGAAGCAAGCCCACATGGAAGAAGCACACCAGCCTGTGTGACCACAAGGTGTCAAAGGGATCTGGTATCAAGCATCAAAGAACTAAAAGTTATATCATTATAAATGAGGGGGAGTGCAGATTGGGAACCCAAAGCCCATCAATCAGTGGAGCGACATCCTGCTACAGAGGGGTTTCAGTGAGGAGATGAGCCAGTCAGGGTCTAGTGTTGTAACAATGAAATGTATATCTTTCATCTGGTTCTCAAATGCTTCCTTCCACCCACTATCATGATCTCAATTCTACTAGCCAGGTTCAGCAAGACCAGGGGATGTACAATGGAGTCAGAAACATGGGGAATTTAAGAAAGATGATCCCTCGGGACTAGTGGGGGAGAGGTGGAGGGATGATGGAGTAGAAGGGGGGAACTGATTTCAGGATGACCTCTCTGGGGTGCGGATAATAGGGGGGGGGTGAAGTGACACATTGGACAGTGTACAATATGAAAAGGTAGTAACAATTTGTAATCATTAGGGATTCATTGGGGAGGAGGAGGGGAGAGGGGAAACATGGGGAGCTGGAATTAAAAATAAAAAGAACTAGAGGAAAGGGAGAAAGAGAAGCTTATGCCAAGGGCTTAAGTAGAAAATATTTGGAAATGAGAATGGCAACATGTGTATGGGTGTGCTTGATGCAAATGATGTATTGAATGTTATAAGAGCTATAAGAGCCCTCAATAAAATCTATATTTTAAACAAAGAGTCAATGTTTCTATAGTTGGTTGGATGGTGGGGGCCTTTGTTGACATCAGCAGTCCTGAGGAGGCTACGTTGAGGAGAAAGTTCAGGAGTTCAGCTTTGGCCATAAGGGAGATGGTAAGTTGCATATCCATCTTCAGGAAAGTTACAAAAGTCAAAGAAGAGGTCAGTGCTAAATTCTGGGATGTTCCATGTATGGGTTGAACTTAAATCTGTGGGGATAGATAGATAAGCCTCACTAGTGAGAGAATTAAAAGAGGGCATAGAAGGGAATTTCTCAACCTTGGCGTTATGGAGAGCTCACAAAACAGTAATCCTGTCTTGTGCAGGCATTATAGTGTATTTGATGGCATTCCTGTCTTTTGTCCTTTGGACACCAGTTGTATCTCCAGTTGTGACAACCAAAATGTCTGCAGACATTGTCAGATGTCTCCTGGTGTGTGTGTGTGTGTGTGTGTGTGTGTGTGTGTGTCTGAGTGTCATTCCCCTACCTGCTTTCTGTTGAGAATCACTTGTTTATCATCAGTAATGGCTATGAATTGTGGTTGCAGTATCTATCTGTCTAGGAGCAAACCCTGCCTCTCTCCCTCAGAAAGCCACAGTGGCTGAGGCATTGAATTGCAAATAGTTTTCCATGTCACAGATATACAGTAGTAGGAACTAATATATCATTAAAGGAGCCTCAGGGCTTGGCTGTTTACAAAAAGGTTGGTGATCATACCCCACCAGCTGCTGTGTGTGAAAAGAGAGCTAGAGGTTTTCTCTTGTCAGGATTGTTGCTCTTATCTCCTGTCAAGTCCAATGTCTATTGACTCACTAATACCCTTGTGGGTGAGTGCAAGGGGCTAACTATTCGACTACTAACCGAAAGGTTGCTGGTTTGAACCCACCAACTTCCCCACACTCAAAAGATGAGGTGGACTGCTTCCTGCTTTCGTAAAGATTTCAAAAACCCCAGGAATCCCACAGGACAGTTCTACTCCATCCCTTGGGAGCCCTGTGAACCAGAATCGGCTGGATGGAAGTGGATTTAGTTTTGTGGCTGTTAATGGGCTGCCCCTTCTTTGTTCTCCCATCAAGAGTCACAGGTCACCTTCTCAAGAACAAAACCGAGCCTAGGATAACGTGGAGTTGAAGTCAGCTCTTGGGTCAGCCATTCAAGTGGTATCAAGCCCTCCAGAATTTGGAGGACCCGCACATAGTTGTTGTTTGGTGCCATCATGTTGGTTCTGATTCACGACAACCCCAATCTATATAAAGTAGTAAATATAGATATCTCTTATTAGTACTACTCACTTAAAGGTTTGCTTGTACATGTGTACTTTTAAAGAAGCAAATATTTTAAGCAATACTCGATAATATGGGACTGCTAACCAAAATGAAACTAGGAAATACCCTTTTGCCGTTGAATCCTTTTTAACCCACATCTAAAGAGTCTGAGGCTGTAAATTTTTTTTCCATACTTTTT
>PVJH01032882.1:0-22151 GCA_004026705.1 Nesogale talazaci | reverse complement strand
TGTGGTTCATATATACATTGGAATACCACTCAGCAGGTAGGAGAAATGAAGCCTTGTTGATACATGCTTGCGATGGGTAGGTTTGTTATGCCAACATGGCCACAGAAGATTGGTGGGTCTGCTGTGACGGCACGGCCAATGAACACGCGGGGTGAATTGAAGGGCAGAGATAGGAAGGGCTCGGCAAGTCCCGCCGTCTCTCTGGCTTCCGGATGTTCGGACCAGAGAGCTGCCTTCCTCGTCCTGTGCCTGGACCTCCAAGCAACACTACCCATGGAACACCTACTCATGAACTGTGTTGCTGTGAGTTGAGGATCCTTCAAGCCCTACTTCGCCACGCTCCTGGGATATACATCTCTTGAGCTGGGGACTGTTGGACTCTGTCATCTGGCTGACTGTTGGCGACCTGCTTTGCTGTTTGCTGCCTGTGACCAGATAGCCTGGATTGCTCTACAGAGGACTACTCAGCGGCCCTCAAGACTTGAAGGACTGCCAGTCTTCTAGCTGCCTCACACAAGTGAGTTGCACAGAGCATTCTGTATTGCTTTATAGTTAACAGTTTCTTTCTTATCTTATATACCTGTCTCAATATATAAAGATATAAAAAGAATTACTAGTGTCCTGAATTTTATTTCTCTAAGAGAACACAACGCTGCCTGACACAACGCTACAGGGTGGATGAACTTTGAAGACATCGTGCTGAGTAAACTAAGTCAATCACTAAAGGACTTTTATTGTGTGACCTTACTTACTGCTATATAAAAAGATAAGCCAAGGCAAATGTAGAGATATCAAAGTTTAATAAGGGTTAACAAAAGTAAGAGGAAGGGAAAGGAGGTGGCTAATGGTAATAGAAAAAAATCACATTGATTAAGAGCAGTGTTGCACAGCTTATTATTCTAATTGCTGTCACTAAGCTCTACACCTGTACAAAGGTGAATTAACAAAAGTTATGTGATATATTTACAACTCTCAAAAAGAAGATGATGATGACATAGCATTAGTTGCTGACGTCACTTATGTACAACCAGACAACTCATGAGATTTGGTCATGGTTTTATGGGCCATCTGCGTTTAGTGTGTTTTGTTTTGCTTCCTAGTCCATTGTGTATTACTGAGGATCTTAAAAGTTTTGAAGTGGCCGTCCAAGACATTACAATTGGCCTTCACTCACCTGAAGTAACAGTGGAATAAGGAGAGCCAAGGAGAGGAGAAAAACATAGACTGCATAGTTAATTGCCTTCATGAAGAGTGACCGCCTCTGCCATATGATCAGAAGAAGTGGTTAGTGCTTGGCTTCCCTTAATGGAAATTTTGATGGAAGATTCCATAAGAATCCTGATCCCAAGGGATAAAATATAGAACAGGATTTCAAATTCTCATCTACTCTAGACTTTATGGAACTATGGAGACTGGATGAACCTGTGAAACTATTGACCCGAGATAATCTTCAAATGTTAAGCCAAAAGTACCCACTTAAGCTATCTTAGAACCTAACCAAGGGTAGCTGAACTGGTAGAAATCGTCTGCGAAGAGCACTATGCTTGCTTAAGAAATACATAAGATCAATTTGACCACAGTAACTTGAAAGATTAAATGGGAACCCTGGGACAATGAGTGGGACTGCATTCATGTTAATGGGTGAGGAACAGGTCAGAGAGAGAGAGAGTGTGTCAGATGGTTGCAAACTCCAACAAAGTAATCCACTTCACTGCATTGTGCATATAGAAATTGTAGAATCGGTGCATGTTCTGCTGTATATCTTCACAACAACAGCACATTAAACACCGGGAGAGTAATTCACCTAGAGTAATTTCACCTAGAGTTTAACGCTCCTGGGTTTATTGACAGACACATCTGTCTCGGAAGAAGTGCTCCTTAGAGGCAAGGGTGGCAAGACTTTGTCTCAGGCACTTTGGACATAGTATCAGGCGAGACCAGTTCCGGGAGCGGGACATCATGCTTGGTAAAGTGGTGGGTGGGTGGGGGGGGGGGCTAGGGAAGCAAAAAGGAAGTAGGCTCAGAACAAGATGGACTGACCCAGTGATTGCCACCATGAGCTCAAGCACAGGAACAATGGTAAGGCTGGCACGGGAGCGGGCAGAGTGCATTCGGTTGTGATGCACGTCAGGCCCCTGTGAGTTGGGAGGACTCCATGCCCCTCCCACCCACAGGCTTACAGATGCATGTATCCTGGGGCCATGCACGTGCTTCTGGTGTCTGATGGTCTTATCCATAACAGTCCATGGAACAAAAGTGTTGCACTCGTTTGGGTGTCGCTCCTCTGTGACCGTGATACTTGGTGCAGTCTCCCTTAATGACCCCATTAAGGATACTCCCTTGGGAAGGACGTGGGCTCGAGAAGGGTCTCTTTCTGCTAAAAGAGGGCCAGTTTCTTGAACAGAACCTAGTGGTTCCATTTCTTTGTGCCTGGGTGACCTTGTGTGTGGAATGTTACTGGCCACCCTCTCCAACGTTGGCCATGAGAGCAACTATTTGTAATTCTGTTTCAGAAACATTCGTTCCCATAACTCACGGCACCAATAAATGGAAAGAGATATGTTCATTTGCTGAGGAAAAGATTCATTTGAAGGAGACACCCTTCCCGCTGCCAAACATTAGGACACCTTTCCAGAGGGTCTGCTAAGAAGTCTGAAACTCTGTATCAAGGACTCTCGCTTGCCTATGTCTCCATGTTTCCTAGTTCAAGCTGCGTGCGTACCTTAGTCTGTGAGAATGCTCTCTCTCCTAACATGCTGGTCAGCTTTTTATTTGCTTCCTTCAAACATCAGAGGACTCTCTTCTCCTGCCTTGCACCTCCCTGGGAAACTGGTACACTCCCAGGGCGGGAGGAGAGAGTGTGTACGTGTGTCAACAGTGAGTGAGTCAGCCCCCCATGTTTACTGTTCTTTTCCATTAAACAAGATGTGAGGGTGGAGCCAGCAAGGAGAGGATCGGAAATCAGGACTGCTTGGACCCACCTGGGAAGTTCTTCTGCCCCAGAAGAGACTTCTCCCACATTTTCCCTGGAGGTCAGGCTGAGGGCAGCGGACCCGGCATCTGTCAGGTAGTCACTGGGTTGATTGCACTCAGGCGCCCTGGTCCTGGGCCATCCACACAGTCCGGCATGGACCAGCCTGTTCTGATCGGGGTTCAGAACGAATTCCCCAAGCCCTTCTTGCTGTCTGAGACCGGAAGCGCTGCTGAAACCTGTTCAGCAAACCTATTCAGCATCCTAGCAACAGTTAAACCAGACAGATTGGGGAGGGGTGGGGGAGGGGGGCGGTCCTCATGAGCTTCATTGTCTGGAAATTCTATCACTGTATGGTGAAGGGCACCGACTTAGGCAGCATTGTCCAGACAAGCAAAAGTGGGGACGCTCATCTGTAGACAAAGGAACTTCAGATACGGAAATAACTTTATGTCAACAAAGTATCCCAACCCAGTCCAAATCAAGTCCCTGGGTTCAGTGCTAGCCAGAGCCCCCTGAACTCATATGGCTAACAGTGATGACTTAGGAAGGCCAAGCAGGGTGATGACAGGCCAGTGGGTGCCGTGAGGTGTGGAGCTGAGGGTGACCCTGCTCCCTGGATCAGCAGTCCACAGGGGCTTCCCCTGGAGGTGGACACAGAGGCCCAGCCAGGAGGAAGGCAAAGGAATGGGAAAAGGAGGAGCAGGTCCCAGTGTCTCCCTTATAAAAAGGCCACACCCCCAAGAAGTCATCTCCAGGCTGTGAACCGATGGACAGGCCAACCTCCACTCCAGCACTTTCGCACATATTTGATGTGTGTGACATAGAATCTCACTGTCACATTTCCAGGCCAATGCTAGACTCCCTTTGTCCATTCTTTTATTTTAAAAGGGAACACATTCGTCGGCGTCTATGATATCTTAGAGCTTCCATCCTAAGGTGGCTGATCTTAAGCTGACCCTCACTGTCAGTGTGGGGGTGTCTGTACGTGTCTCTTTGTGACTGGATTCTCACAGAACCCAATGCCAAGAGACCTCTTTGGGCTTGATACTTTGAAAGGGAGGAAGTGGGAATATGATGAAAGATGCCGTGTGAGGAGTCCGTAAGAATAAAAAACCTAGCATCTATGGAAATGAGCTTTAAGGCAAAAAACTTAGAAAAGCTAACGAAGCAGTTAAAGATGCTGTAATTCAGCAGCGTTGAGATGGTTCTAACTCCTAGCAAGCTCATGAGTGAGTCGATGCCTGGTCTTGGGCCAGCCTCATTATCATCCGCATGTCTTGTTCCTGCGGCAGCCAGTGCGACAGTCCATCTCATTGACTTTCCTACTCAATGACTCTCTCCTTGGCCAAATCTGATGTCCTTCTCTTGAGACCAGCCCCTCCTGAGAGCATGTCCAACGAACACGAAGTCTTGCCAAACTCGTTTCTCAGAAGTAGGCTTGCTGTACTACTTCTTAGACAGATTTATGTGCTTTTCTGGCAAGCCACAAAATATTTAGTATTCTTCACCAGCACCAGCAAGCGTTCAAGGGCAGCAATCCTCCTTTGTCTTTTGCCTTCTTTGCCCAGCTTTGGCATGCATATGAGGCGCATCTGAAAATACCGTGAATCTTGAATCTCAGTCTCCTCATGGTGACATGCTTGCTTTTCAACAATTGAAAGAGATTTCAAAGAACTGATGTATTGGAATCGTGGTGCTGGAGAAACAAATAGAAAGCACTAGGGCATGCCAAAAGGACAAAGCTATCTCTCTTCAAAGAAGTATGGCCTTAGAGACAAGGATGGTGAGACTTCATCTTATACCTTCTGCACATGTTGTCATGAGAATCAATCTCAATGGGTACCTTGGGGATGGACACGTAAATTTTTTTGGAATTTAAAATGCGGTGTAAGGAAAGTGTGTTAGTCCGGGTAGACTAGAGAAACAAATTCGTAAACATGCATATGGATATAAGGGAGAAGTTTATATAGAAGAGGAATGGAACATTGAGAAAGCATCCCAACCCAGTCCAGTCCAGGAGTCTGATATTAGCCCATATGTCCGATACCAATTCATAACTCCTCTTCAGACTCATGAAACATATTGCAATGATTCCAGGACAATCACAGGCCAGTGGGTACAGAGTCTTGTGTATCCAGTGGTGATAGAAGTATCTCAGCACTGGCAGGGGCCTCTCTGTGGCTCCTCCAGTTTCCAGGGCTCAGGGTCTATCAGCGTGCTGCCATGTGTCTTGTCAGTAGAGCGTTTCCAAGGCACTGAGTCGTAAGTCTCTCACCTCCTGTGCTAGTCCGGGTAGACTAGAGGAACAAATTTCATAGACACGCATATGGATATAAGGAAAAGGTTTATATATAAAAGAAATAGGACATTTAGAAAGCATCCCAATCCAGTCCAGTACAAAGTCATAAGTCCAATATTAACCCATGTGCCCGATATCAGTCTATAAAGTGTCCTTACGACTCACGAAGTCACAGGTCAGTGGGTACAGTCCTGTCGCCGGCAGGGGTCCCCTCATGGCTCCTCATTTCCAGGGCTTAGGGTCCATCAACAGCATACAGTGGTGGCGGAAGCAACTCATTGCTGGCAGGCATCCCCACATGGCCTCTCCAGCTTCAGAGGTCTGCCTCCATCAGGGCAGTCATGTGTCTTCTCCTCCGGCTCCTCAGACGCCGCCTTCTTGTCTTGTCCGTGATTTATCATCTCTGAGAACTAACTCCCAATAACCAGGGAGATAGCTTCTCATCTCCATGAGGGAGATATTGTGAGATTTCCCAGAATTCTCAGGAGAAAGCCATGCCCACACAGAGGCCTCATCGGTTATTCAATGACTATCTCCAGATTAACAGGCTAGACTCCACCCATACATCTCAATCATGAAATTAACATAAGCACATGACTGCCACACACCCACATGGGAAAAATGGCCAGATTCTCCAGAATTCTCAGGAGAAAGCCATGCGCACACAGAGGACTCATTGGCTTTCTCCAGATTGACAGGTTAGACTCCACTCCTACACTCCCAATCCTGAAATTGAAATGATTAGTGGCTGCCCTAGAAGGTATTTCCGTGCAGGGTCTCCGAGTGGTACAAATGCTTACAGCACTTACCTGCTAGCTAAAAGGCTGGAGTTCAATCAGAGGCATGTAGGAAGACAGATCTGGTGATCTACTTCCCCCAAACCAGCTCTTGAAAAGACTGCAGCACACATATCAATGACACATAGGAGTTCACCACGTCAGCAACTGTTTGTCTGTCTCCCCGGGTGAGGTGAGGGGTAGTGGGGGAGTCGAGAATGGTGTCTAAATAGAGTTGGGTCAGTGTCATTTTATAATAGTGGAGTTGACTTTAGTACTTTTCTCTTGATATTTCCTGGAGAATTGGGAATCTCTAGAGAAGTTTCTATAAAGGGCAATCAAGTCATTTGTTTGGGCAAGGGTCTTCTGGTTTAGTAAGATCATGGTAATGAATTCAGTGAAAACCTGTCATTTTAAGGACTAAAATCAATGCTAAACCAATCACAGAAGTTGATTGAAGTTGATTTGACATATAATTTGCACACTAGGGCAACTGTTTCCATCAAAACTATTCCAAGGATTTTCTATCTCGGTTTATCACTACTAATTATCCATTGTCATGGAAACAGGGCCAGAACAGTGTTTATAGAATAATAATTTGTGAACTTGCTGGATTCCATAATTTGTGAACATGTTCATTTTCTTGGAGAACAATTCAAATAATCACCCTTAAATAATTCAAATAATTGACCTTAAAGCCTAGTCTCTTATGTGACCTTTGAAATTTCTACGATGAAACTGATCGCATAGAAAATGCTTTATGCAAAGAGCTCAATGTCCAAGGTGAACCCACTTTCCTGGATGGTTTTTCACTTAGAGTTGGCTTTCAGGAGACCAGCTTCTAGTCAAGGCCTCAGGTTCTAAGATCCCCTCAGAGTGATAGCTTTGGGTGTCTCTGTTCAGCTCCAGAACATCTGGATTTCATGTGAATTACAAATTCTACTTGTGTAGAGAAATCAGTATGTGATGTGTGATCAGTTTTTATCTTTTGTATCTGAACCACGTCCAGTTGTAGACAGCTTCCATCCCCAGATCTTTGTCAAGAGATACTGGAGAGCGAAACAGGGGTGGTTCTTGTTAGCGGACAAGGGTTAGCTCACGACAGAGTCTTCAGCTGGCAGCAACTGCCGTGGACTCAATGCTGTCATGGGCACTCAACAGGGAGAGGGCCACTGCTCATTTCCTATTTTGACCCTTCATTCCGGAGAGAGTTATAGTGGTGAAGACGAGTGATAACGGGATAAAAGATGCCATCCATACTGTGGTTTTGTTACTCTCTCCTGTGTCATCCTCACGTCATTATTCCAGCAGAATTTGAGCGCAGGGATTTTCATGTTTAGGTTGTTAAAGTTAGGATTGTTTTCATTAAACTGGGTGTTGACGTCTGTGGAGTTCCTGGGCCTAGTTTCTTTTAAGCAGGGCCTTGGTATGGCCTTGGTAACACTGAAGTCATAGGAATCTAATAGGTGGGGGTAAAGTACAGCTGGGGTGGGGGGAGGAGGAGGGGGGGAGTTTGAACAAGGTAGTCATGGCACCTTGAGTTTGTCTGGACTCGATGAAGCCCATTTTGGTTCTATCCTAACATCAGGGAAGGAGTAACTGAGGTGCGGGGCAGGACTTGGGGAGGATCCTTTCAGTCTGGGTCTCAGAAAGTTGGTTGTGCCCCAGTAGTATCTCCTTAAATGACCTCATTGGAAGTTGGGCATGTTTCCATAGGATACTCTGTCCCTTGAACTCATTTTGATAGATGACTTCCCTGCGTGTGGTGTCAAACGTGCTGAGAATTTGTTAGCACCTTAGTGAAAAGGGCATTGTACCCCGGCAACCCTGATTGGCCAGCCGGCTTTAGCGCTCACATGGGTGCACAGAGGTGCTTCGAAGAGATGTTTTGGAGGGTGTCTCCCCGCTCCAGCATGCTTCCTTCGTCCAACTGTGTTTACTCTTCAATAAATGTATGAGACAGACGTTGTAAACGGAGAAACGATCGTGGTCTGTTCTCCTTTCCTCTGCAGCCTGTCCTCACCGAGAGTCTCTTCTCCACCTGGCCATGAGGTGGGGCTTGGCGAAGCTTTCCCAGTTCCTCCTGTGCCTCCCTGGGGGGGTGCAGGCCTTGGCTTCCCCCAACGAAGAGGGCGCCACACCACTAGACTTGGCCTTACATGCCGGACATGCCACGTTGGTTGAAGACATCCAACAGTGAGTTTGCCTACTTGACAGCGTCTCGTCCTCTCTCAAGTTTCTATAAAGTCCATCAACTATTATGGGAAAATGGCAATGGAAGCTATGAGGCTAGTTTTGGTTTGTGTTTTCCTGTTACGTGGGGATATAATGCATGGAGCTGAGTGCATACACAGTCCGTAAATAGAGATACCTGCATGTAGACTATCTGTGACATTTCAGAGCTCACGGAGGAGAGGAAGTTTCTAAAAGATGCCTTCAGAGGGCATTTAAGGGGGTTATAACTAATAAAAAAGTTGAGAGAAACTAATCTAACCCCTATTTATTGTTCAGGTTTCAGTTCAAGAGGTTTTTCCTGAAAGATGCTTTCTGTGCTGTACTCTTATGATTCATTCCTTTGTTAATTGTGAATTATGGTTAACATTAAGATCAGTTTACAATATTAGTCATAATTTATAATTTATGTGTGTCACATCTGTCTCCTAAATCAACTGACGGCTGGGACTGTTTCTGTTTGTTTACTTCAAAAAGTGTTCAGCAAATAGCATTTGTTAAAAGGAGACAAATAGTTACAGAATCAATGAAGAGCAGGCATACTTTATAATATGAAGTAGCCGATGGGGGTGGGTTTTTTGGGGAGCTCTTGTCAGCTAATATATAGGAAATCACTTATAAGTTATGGAGTTCTCTGTTAGTGCCATTAACACTTCTGACAAAAAATGAGTATGTGATGGGATGCTTCTAACTAGTCATTACCTAGCCATTACTCAGAAAAAGCACTCCTCTCTAGTGATTTCTTGGCTCCCCTTGTAGTCCATGATTGCAAGTGGGAAAGCACATGGAAAATCAGGAAGTTCTGTATAAATATTAAGTACTGTTCTTAGAACATTATTATACAGTATATCTTAATGGGCTGGTTTTTCTGGTTGAGCCCATGAAAATGAATGCAGTTCACTTAGGTTTCTTTGAACTTCAGTGGCTATTAGAGCAGAAGCGAGATGTTTCTTCTTTCTTCTCTGGTGGCACAGCAGGCTAGCTATTGGGCAGTGTGTTAGTCTGGGTAGACTAGAGAAACAAATTCATAGACATGCATATGGACATAAGGGAACGGTTTATATACAAGAGGAATGGAACATTGAGAAAGCACAACCACAGGCCAGGGGGTGCAGACTCTTGTGTCTCCAGGGGCAGTAGAAACATTCCGACGCTGGCAGGGGGCTCCCCGTGGCTCCTCATTTCCAGGGCTCAGGATCTTAAAAACCTTCAGGAGCAGCTCTGTTCTGGAGTCAGAATCAGCGCAGTACCACATTTCATGAGGTCAGATGCTCACCAGCGAGTAGAGAAGCCTGTCCCAGGGGAATCTCCAACGTCTTTGTGCTACTGGGACTCCGCTTTCCTGACAAAGCAGGGCAGGGCAGGCCAAGGGAACTTCCTTTGGCTTCCTCAATGTGTCTAGTTCAGTGTCCGCACAGAGGTCCTGGGGACGGGCTTCTCCATCTGCCGATGGTTTTGCCTTTTTATTAAGTTCAGGGCCAGGAAGTCATTTATGAGGCAAAAACTTCGATGTCCACTCTATCCATTCCTGAGTGGTATTGGAAGGAGAGTGTGAATGAAATTCTGACTTCGCGTGGGCCTTCTGCTGGCTGAGTTAATGCAGCAATGCCTGATTGCCAGGACCCAGAGTCCGTCCACCTCCTTCGTTTGCCACTGGTCTGGGGAGTTATTTTCTGGAAGATGTAGTCTCTGCCACTTGTTACTTTGAAGATTTTGAAGGGGTGTCCTAAATCGGAGCCTCTATCTAGTCTTCATGGCTCTTAAAGATCAGCAGTTCTCACCCTCTGGGTGCGAGCCCTTAGGGGGTCAAAGGACCCTTTCTCAGGGGTCACCCGACTCATAACAGTAGCAAAATGACAGTTAGAAAGTAGCCACGAAAAAAAAAACTTTATGGAAAGGGGGGTGGGGTGTCACCACAGCCTGGGGAACTGTATGAAAGGGCCAGGGCATGAGCAAGGTGGAGAACCACTGCCCTAGATGGAGATAACAGATACTTGTTGGGAAGCTTAACATTTTATTCACAGAGGAAGTGTTCATTAACAGCATGAGGCGAAGGAGGTGCAGGGAGAGGCCTACGGCTCCTTCTGTGAAGGGAGGAATCTGGGAGCCCCCTGGCCTGCTGGGACGGGACTCGCTGAGGTGTGCTGGGAACACCCACATTTTCCCCCGAGGCTTTGCTATTGCTCTATGTGACCTCAGAAGCCATCCCAAATACCGTGGGTCCTGACCAGTGCGCCTGTGCACAGCTACGGAATGTGCAATTGTTCTCGGCCCAGACAGAGCAGACAATAAGCGTCCGTTCTAGCGTGGAGCTAGAGGGCCTGGCTGCTTTGTTCGCCAGCGTCTTCCAGACCACAGCACGGTCAAACCGACGCCAGTTTTAATTTGCACGAGACACTGATTTCCACGAGCGGTGCCAGCGTGCTGTGAATATCTCACTTGTTGGTAACATCCAAACCTCGGCCACCTTCCCTGGAGATCAGGCCTGTTTTCCACGGCAATCACCTACCAACCCATTGGCTGCCAGCTAATTTGCTCAGCTACGGGTCGCCGCACGGTGCCTTTTCATATGGAAAGGAGGCAAGGATCTTGCGGTAGCATGTCCTGTCTTCGAAAATAGGAGCCTTCTCATTGCTTAGCTGTTTATTGAGGCGACTGGTTTCTCCACGGGCGTTTTCTCCTGGTAGGAGAAGGAAGATGGTGTGATTAGTGAGTATTGCCGGGGTTCTTGGTGCTAGGGCTGGCAGAGGATCCTGGGGCCGGTTGCTTGTGATCACTGCCGGCCCGGGGAGGGTGCTGGGGCCCCGGGGCTGGTGCCTGCCTGTGGCGCCGGGAGTGGGGTTTCATTTGCGGTGCGTCAGTTTCCAGGGCCGCCGCTGCGCAGGCGTCTCCCGGCTGCAGCTGCGTGAGGATGCCCTCCTGCAGTACGTTCACGCCACCGAGACCTTGACGCTGACGTTCAACCACACGGCCGAGCACTTGCTGGAGGCGGACATCAGGCTCTTCAGGAAATACTTTTGGGACAGAGCCTTCCTGCTCAAGGTTAGTAGCCTGACTCGAAGCAACCCCCCAGGACAGGGTCGGACACCTGTCCGAGACTCAGGAGTAGAAAGCCTCTTCGTGTTCCAACATTGCAGGCGGTGGTTTCGAACTGCCCACCTGGAGGCTACCAACCCCAAGTGTAACCGCAATGCTCCCCGTTTGAAACGCCAGCAGGTGGTCATTATTACCGAGCTGTTCTACACTATACCTTTAGAACTTTCACCGAGAAATACTAGAAGATGAGTACAGCAATAACGTCGGCATGCTTTACGCCTCTACACATCTGTTTTCCTAAAACGGCTATAGATGGTGAAGGAGGCTTGAACAGCTAAGGGCTCAGGGGTGGTCTGGACCCACCCAGGGGCTCCATGGGAAAAGTACTTGGAGATCTCTGAGAAAGATCCCAGCCTAGGCCCTTGGGGGGCGGGGGGGGGAGAAGCACCCCCGACAGGGAGTGATGTGAGTTACAGGTTGCCTGTGGGGCGCCAGCTCCCATAACATGAGCAGCCGGGCTGATGGAAGGGCTTGGTTTGTTCTCAGCGAACTCAATGGCACTTACAGGAAGCCAGCTGCCCCAAGGAGGGGTCTGACTTCAGACTCGTCTTCGTGCTCTGTTGCCCTCGAGACCAGTCGGGGAGCGCTGGGTGTACAGGCGGAGCTCGTTCAGAACCTGGTTCTGGCCAGGTTTTCTGGTCACCGCATTCCCTCATGGCCTCGAGAGTGTGTCACCTATGCCGAGTATGAAAAATGACAGGCTGGAACTCGAGCCAAACTGTCAGGAGAGATACTGGGGAATAATAGTGAGGCAAAACCGAACCCTGCCACAGTGCTCGGAGGCTTTGCTTATGTCCATTATACATCAGAGGGTAAGATGGGTACAGTGACGTTGATATGTTGACAGCATTTCCAAAGGCATGACATTTAAAAACTTCTTGAGTTTGTCTATCTTTTGATGATTCTTTAAGGGTCTCCTGAGAGCAAAACTTTTCTTAGTAAACGTGAGAATTTGACTAAAATGACTAGGGCGACTTCCTTTATAGTTGTTCACCAGGTTACTCAGAAGTCTAAAATGAAAACTTACTTAATTCATTCCATTTGTCTTTCCCCCACTACCCCCCAAAAAGTTTGTTTTTATTTTGGGTAGTTTGAATTTTCAAACCAATCTTGCCTGATACTGTTTCTTATGGAAAAGGGAGCGCTCTCCCTGAAAGCTGCAGACTTCCTGAAGTTTGGACTGGCCTTGTCCGCCGAACCGAGAACAGCAGGCTGCCTGCATTCAGCCTGGAGCTATGCAGTGGCCTCTCTCCCAAACCTGGGTGCTCCGCACACCTCCTCCCGACACAGCCTTCCGGTGACAGTCCTGCTGCCCCAGAAGAGAGCATTGTGGGGCCGGACGGGGCTGAAGCAGCAGCGGACAGTGGGCAGGTGGCTGGGCGCTGGTGGCCCTCCTCCTCAGGGTGGTTTGGCAAAGGGTGTGTGTGTTTTCATACCCCTCAGGTTCAGGATGTTGTTCTGCCAGAACCGTAGAGCAGGGACAACCTGCCTCTGCTCAACAAGGGTCTGTGTCAGCTGTATCGTTACCTGCCCAATGAGGTAGAGCATGCGCTGATGTTGTTTGGGGCTGTTTTTCTTTTTTAAAAATATATGTTATGGGGGCTGAGCCCCGGTGGTGTGAGTGGTTGAGTGCGGGATTGCAGCCCATGGGCTTGGCGGTTCAAATCCAGCGGTGGCTCTCAGGAGCAGCACTGGGTACTCCCAACGACCACCAGAGGGCAGTGATGCCCCCCCCAAAAAAACAAACAAACAAAAATATATGTTATGTAGCTCTGTGTTTCTTCACATTTTCCCTGGCTGTAGGGAATCCATTTGACAAGAAAATACAGTGTATCCCTAAAGGGCAGTTTTTTTCCTGCCATTTGGACAGCTCACTACCTGTTTGGCCAGGGAGAACCTGCACCAAGGTGGGCCAGCGGGCCACATGGCATGTACCTTCAGGCCCTCCTGTGATGATCAATCCACCCTGTGTTGTTACATCATGTGCCACCGCATCGGTCCATCTCCCTGAGGGTGTCCCTACTTACACTGTCCCTCTACTGTACCAAGCACGATAGCCTTCTACAGGGAGGTCGGACCGAGCAGACCAGCTTCTGAGCAAAAACAAGCTCTGCTGTCTCTGCACCAGCCCGCTTCGGGCAATCCCGGCCCCCACCCCGAGACACAGGCAGCTGCAACAGCAGGCTCAACAATAGGACCAATTTTGAGGCCGGCACAGGGTCAGGCTGTGTTTCATTCTGTCACGCATGGGTTCACCCTGTGTCCGAATCGACTCAGTGGCACACCACAGAGCAACACAGAGCATGACAACGTCACATGACAATGACATAACCGCCTGCTCCATGCCTCTCTTCCCCAGAACTTTCTGGGACTGTAGCAGTAGGCAGGTGAGTGGCAGGGGTCATTGTCAGCTCCTGCCCCAAGTCTTCTCCCCCTCGTCATCCTGTGTCCTGTGTTCAGGGATCGGCAGCTTTCATTCACTCTGGGTAGCAAAGGTGACTTTCTCTTTACTTGGCGGCTAGGCTCAAGGTTGGTGGTTCGGACCCATCTGCTGGCTCTGTGAAAGAAAGACCCATTGAAAGATAACACCTGGAAAGACCCTCTGGGTCAGTTCGGCGCTGTAGCACCTCGGGCTGCCAGTGGTCGGATTCGGATGGGATTCAAATGGGAACATCTTTTCTTTCCCGAACCCCTCAGACTGCGGTCCGGCCCATCCTGGATGCGATGGTCAGAGCGTTGTTGCTCCAACAAGCCTCAGTTATGTCCCCTGATTGATTTTCCCCTTCGTTTCTCAGGTGCTTGACGAGCAGGAGAGCAGGCCAGAGGAAGGACCCACCATGCCCTCGAGCACTGCCGAAACGGAAGAAGGTACGCATACTGCTTTCCCACTGGGAGAACAGAAAGTTCTCTGGATAAACTAGAGGACGAGTAGTTCATGTGACTCGCTAGTAGTTAAAATGCACTCTGAACCCAGCACGAACCAAGAGGCTCAGAGGCAAGCCCAGGCTTGTGTGGACAGCACACCTCCCCTGGGTCTTCCAAGCATGTCAGAGGGGACTGTTTATTTCCTCTTGTTACGCTATTAGACAATTTGGGAAGGCAGTGGTGGGTCCATGGCAGAATTCTCACCTTCCAAACTGGAGACCCGGGTTCAATTCCCAGCCAACGCACCTCAAGTGTCGCCATGTCTGTGGGCAGAGGCTTATAAATTGTGATGATGAACTGGATGCCACTCTTAAGGATGCCACTCTTTAAGGCTAAGGTTCCGCTGCCCTAGCCATGGCCAGTGGTCCTTCCAGACTAAAACAAACTAGGAAGAAAGGCCTGGAGACCTAGCTCTATCTCACATTGAAACCGTGTGGATTGGATTCTATTCTGAGGCACATGGAGTTGCTGGGAGGTGGGATCGACTTGATGGCGACTTGTTTATGGTAACCAGTTATTGTTTTGTCTTGTTTTATTTGCTTTACACATTTTTTTTTGCACAGTATCTATATATTGATCTTTATTTTTTGAAATTGCGTATGAGGAGGATGATACTGGGTGCTATCCAGTTAGCTCCGATCCATGGATGACAAAACGAAATGTCACCTGGTCCCGACCTAGCCCATCTTCACAATTGTGGTTCTGTTTGAGCTGGCTTCCGTATCCGTCTATCTCAGTGATTGCTGACCTGTTCACCAACCACGGTGCTCTTTGCCGGCGATTGGTCTCACCAACCTTGTTTCCAAAGAGCATTCTGTTTGGACTGGGAGGCTAGGGTGATATGTGTTTAGGGAGTTGGATTAGATTATCTCCTGGTTAGATGTCAGATAATGATGGGACAGTGTAAGCTGTCTGTCAATGTAAGGAGCATTGCCGTGATAGGTCAAGAGCCATCGGGCTAACTCTGGGGTGAGAGAGAAAAGGGGGACAAAGTTCTTGGCCCAAAGACTCTGCTGTGGTTAGCTTGCTGGGGCTTTGGATAGAAGAGCTGTGTTCCAGGCATTTGTCAGGGTAAGCGTTCTATCTTTTCACCATCCATACCCAATATGTTCTCTGAGAAAATCAGCAGAGCAGTTGGGCCGTAGGGATGCAAGCGAGGCATCATGATCGAAAGAAGCCTTTTTCGCAACCTGCGTGCGATGTGCAGACAACCTCGTTTGCTGAAACCCAGGAGGACTTTGCTTCACATTCGCCAATGAAGATCCCAGACAGCAACCCTCTGTGTGGATCACAACTCCCTACAAGGAAGACAAAACTCATGGCAGCACTAGCACCTACCACCGCGACAGAGAGAAGATCACAGTGGTCCCAGATTTTATTTTGCTTGGTTCTGCAGTCAGGGCTCATGGAAGCAGCAGTCAAGGAACCCAACAATGTCTTTCATGGAGCAAATCCAGTGCCCAAGAGCTGCATAAAGTGTGGAAGAGCAAGGATGCCACGCTTTTTGTTTTTTTTATGGATGTCACTCTTTAAGGCGAAGGTTTCCCTGGCCCCAGCCACGGCCTTTTCAATGGCATCATTCCATGTGAACGTTGGGCGGTGAATTGAGAAGACTGAAGAAGCCAGCATGCATTTGACTTGCGATGTCCGAGCAGAATATTGAAAGCACCACAGACTTCCAGAGGAGCAAATAATTCTGTCTTGGAAGAACACTCCTGAGAGGTCAGGATGGTATGATTATCTCCTGGACTTCGGACAGGTTATCTGGACGGAGTGACTGGTCCCTGGAAATGGACATCATGCTTAGTGAAGTAGAAGGTCAGAGAACAAGAGAGGCCCATCAAAGACATGAATTGACGCAGGGGCTGCGACACGGGCTCAAACCTAACAGCGATTGTGACGATGGCACAGGACGGGGGCAGCATCTTGTGGCACTGTCCATCTGGGCATTGTGAGCTGGATCGGAGTTGATGGCACCTAAGAAGAAGAACCACAACAAAGGTAGGACTGTTAGCTCCAAAGTGGACAGTCCAAACCCCTCAGCTCGCCACAGGGGCAAGAAGGGGCTGTGTCCTCCTATGAATATTACAGCCTTGGGAACCCCAGCTAGGGTCTGGCTGAGTCTGAGTGGGCTTAATGGCAGCGAGTTTGGTTGTCGTTTATCATCTTACCCCCTTCCTTCATGTCCATCACAAAGGAACCTTGGCGTCGAAATGTTCACAGCGGGTTGCTGGAAGTCTGTGTGGGCTGTCTTCTGCCATCAGTAGAGGTTCCCACCTTGCCTGATCTCCAAGAGGTCCCTGTGGAGTCAGGGAGAGCTTCTTGGAGGGGGTGACCTTGAAGTGGGGATCTAAGGGCACTCTGGAGAGCAGAAGCAAGGACTTTTACAAGCAAGGACTTGTTACTAGCAAGGAGGCGTGACCTGTTACATCCCATATGCTTCCTGCGGCCTGCGGGAGAAACTCTCTGTGATCTGTGTCAGCCCGACTGGCTTCTCCTGAGCCCTGGGCTTGCTTTTCTAGCTGTCACCCTAACTGATTGGGTGTCTTGTTTCTAGTTGGCTGACAGAGGCCTTGGAGTTCCGTTTCTGACCTGCCAGTTGAAAATGCTTACTGCACAGCTGATTGGTTTGGTTGTTGTTGTTGTTGGACCTTTCTTATTAAGGCCTTGATCCTTTCTTTTTACTGCAAAGGATGCAGCACTCCCTTGTGGTTGTTGTTCAAGGAAGCAGCTGTCAGGCGAGCTCACGATGGATTGATTGCAGTGCATAAGTCTGTTTCACAAGAGCTCTCTCAAATATTGAAAGGCATGGATGTTACTCTGAGGACTCAGGTGCTCCTGACCCAAGCCTGGATATTTTCAGTGGCCTCATCTGCCTGGGAAAGTTGGGTAATGCATAAAGCAGATGCACGAAGAATGGGTGCATTTGAATTGTGGTGCTGGAGAAGAGTACTCACAGGACCACGGACTGCCGGAGCGCAGACAGGCCTGTCTTTGAACAAGTGCCGTCAGAGTGTTCCTTAGAGGCAAGGATGGTGAGTGTTCATCTCATGGCTTTGGAGAAGTTGTCAGACGGGACTAGTCCCTAGAGAAAGACGACCTGTTCGGCATAGTCGAGGGTCAGCGAAGAGGAAGCCCCTTGACCAGATAGATAGGCACCGCAGCTGCAACAAGGCACCCACACTTAAGAAGAGCGAGGATGGTACCGCAGGACTGGGCAGGATTGCATTCTGTTGTACAGAGGGGTCGCCATGAATTAGAACGGACTCAAGCACACCTACGATAGTACATGTTTCGGTCCCTTGGATTTTGTTTAAACTAGTTTATCACAAAGCCAAGTCTCAATAGATAGTGTTTGGGGCCAGAAAAAAACAGCCCCAGCTTTCCCAGGCCACGATAGCTCTCCAGTCCTCTGAGAAGGCTGGAGATGGTGAGGGGTGGTCAGGGAAAACTTCCTGGAGGAGGTGCCAGCTCCTGGAGGTAACAGCACTCTCGAAAGTGGAGCTTCCAGAACCAGGTGATGTATGAGGTAGACAAGGCCATCGTGCAGCCTGGAGTCTGGTTGGGTGTCTGTGTGCAGCGGGCCGGGGCTGCCAGAAAGAGTCTTGAATGGTGGGCACCCAAGGAGGGCCTGCCTGTGAGACGGCAGCGAGCTGGGACTCTGCTCACAGGACTTTGGGAGTTATTCTAAGCAAATTCTAAGAAATGTCCCCTTGGGGGCAGTGTGGAGGCTGGATCGGAGGGACCTGGTTGGAGTCAGGGGACCACTCAGGCAGGGGCTCTGAAAGTAATCTACAAGAGGCGATTTGTCTCCTCACGGTGCCCTGAGCCTGGAGAGGTGGGGCCAGATGGGACTGTCTGCCAGGCATTAGGTGTTCAGGTTGTACCTGGGGAAGAAGAAGAGAAATTCCCTGGTTTCTGGAGTTTATCTTTAGGGATGGGGCTCTTAGAGGAGGCCAGAGCATGATCAGATAATGCACCTCGTTCTGGACAGGTTGAATTTGACAGGTTGATGAGATGAGATGGCCAAGACAAAATATCCAGCTGCCAACTGTATTGAGAGCATTCAACCCATCAGCAGGAGTGTTTGGAGAGAAACCCAGCTTCCCCAGTTCCAAGTCATTAGTGTCTGCGCTAACAGAACTGTGAGACAAAGCTTTCATTTGTATTTCCTTGGAGGGAATATTAGAAACTGCTTGCAAATTCCTGCAGAGGGCAGTGGAAGTGCATCAATTCCAGCCTGTTCATTTAGGGGCTTGTAGGAGAGACTCTTCTTTGAAGAACAACAACAAAACATTGAGCATAAAGAAGTCTTTTCATTTTTTAAAAATTTATTTTATTGGGGGCTCTTACAGCTCTTATCATAATCCATACATATATCCATTGTGTCAGACACATCTGTGTGTATGTGGTCACCATCCTTTTCAAAACATTGTCTTCCTATATCAGTCCTTAGTATCAGCTTCTTATTTTTCCCCTCCCTTCTTCCCCCTTCTTCCCCATGAACCCTTGATAATTAAAAAAATTTTTTTCATGTCTTACACCAAACACTGTCTCCCTTCACCCACTTTTCTGTTGTCCATACTCCTGGGGAGAGTGGCCATATGTAGATCATTGTGATGAGTTCTGCCTTACTTCCCACCCACCATGTGCTCCCTTCCCTCCCCCTCCTAGTATTGCTGTTCTTCTTATTGGTCCCGAGGGGTTTATTTGTTCCGGATTCCCTGTGTTGCGAGCTCTTCTATGGACCAGTGTACATGCCAGATTTGTAAGATAGATTGGGGTCATGATAGTGGTGGGGGTGGGGGCATAGCATTAATGAGCTGGAGGAAGGTTTGTGTTTTGTCAGTGCTCAATTGCACTCTGACTGCCTCATCTCTTTGTTATGGCCTCTCTGGCAAGGGGTGTCCAATTAATTACTGATGGGCTTTGGGTCTCTACTCTTCCCTCCCTCTCATTCACAATGATATGATTTTTTTTTAAAGTCATTCACATTGATATGATTTTTTTAGGTCTTTTTTTGGCATCACTGCCCTCTGGTGGGAGTGGGAGGCTCAGCCTTGCTTCTGGAGAGCTGCTGCTGGATTTGAAATGCCAAGCCACTGGGCCGCAGTCCCGCACTCAACCACTACACCACCGGGGCGCAGCCTTAAAGTCTTTTTTATAAAACAAAATAAGTCCCTGAAACATTCATTGCTGGCCTATACTTGTATAACTTCTTTGTCTCAACAATGTTTTAAATTCTATACCATTGTCTAAAGCAGAGGTGCTCAACCTTTGGGTCACGATCCCTTTGGAGGTTGAATGAACCTTTCACAGGAGTCACCCATACATAGCAGTAGAAAAATTACACTTATAAAGTATCAATGAAAACAATTTCATGGTTGGGCGGGGGGCATCACAACATGAGGAACTGTATGAAAGGGTTACAGCTTTAGGAAGGTAGAGAACCCACTGATCTAAGCCAGTGGCCACACATGGAGCGGTTAACAGCAAGGTCAGCAGGTCCAAATCACCGGGGAGCTCCACGGGGGAAGGGTCAGGTTTTCTACTCCTGTGAAGATTTGCCTTCTCAGAGACTCAGAGGGACAGTTCTGCCATGAGTCCGCCTTGATTCTATGGCAGTGGACGTGATGCCCAAGGGGGCTGAGTGACAATGTTCTCGACCATAAAATAACAGGGATGTCTGTAAGGCGATCCGTCTATATGTGGACATGATACATGAGTAGAGTTTGGGTTGCACTTGATTCTAGCCCCCATCGAAGTACAATGAGCTCTTAAGGCATAGCCCTGCTTGACGTTTACCCCCTTAAAGAGATCACTGGAGATATGGAGCCGATAGCTATCAGTGGTGAAGAAACTAGATGGTGCCCGGCTATCAGAAGGAAAAGCATTTGGTGTCTTACAGGCTTGTCGTTACACAAACAAGCATTTAAGTGAGGTGTCAACTAAGTCTACACAAGAGAAGCACAGCAGCCTGCGCGATGCAAGGTCTACACTAACTCCAAAGGAGGCAATTGTGTCAGAGCTTAAGCTGTGACCAACCTGGTTGGCCGAAGGCTAAGGATGGCAATAGGAGCCCTATTTGCAGGATTCACACAGGGATGAAGCCTCTGGTGAATCCCCTCTGGGCGTAGTTGAGGGATACAAATACCCTTGTTTTCAGCAAGGGAGATTGTAAAAGAAGTTGTTAGGTTAAAATGTCATAGCCTAGCATTCATTCTCCTGATTGACCATTTTAGATTTGTTTCCCTTACACCAAAGCAAACAAACAAATAAAAGGAAATACACATTAAGAGTCTACTGATTCCTCCTTAACCATAGACCAGAGATATGAATAATCTTGCTGTCACGCATTGGAAAGTGGATGATTGCAGATGCAGTTAGGTTAAAATTTAACACCTTGTCATTGGATCACCCTTATCATCTATTTGACATTTGTTTTGGTTTTTAATGCTTTCTGTTTTCTTTTCAATTGAGGCTTTTTATCGGTTTTATTTTGTTGCTATTGTTTTTATTTTCGCCGTGTTTTTCTAAATTTGGAATCCAGAATAGGTAAGCCTATAGAGTCAGTCACTGGATGAATGGTTGCTTGGATGCATGGCAGGGGAGCTTGGGAGCAAATGAGGAGTTAATTGGTACAAGAAGAAAAAAGATGTTTTAAAATTGATTGTGGTGATGATGGCACAACCCTTCCTGATGTGACGTAGCTATTGAATTGTATGATAAATGAATTCTAAACTGAGAAAACGGTTTGAAAGAAAACAAAAACAAAACATTCCCCCTAATGTCAATGCTCCTGTTGAGTTCTTCTGGACGATCCTCAAGCTGCCTTGTGTTGGGTTGTGTTGGCTGAGTCAGCTCTGACTCACAGCGGTGTTGTGTGACTGAACTGGATGGCCCTATGAGGCTTACAAGAACTATGAATAAGTTGGAGAGTTGAACTGCAGGTCTTTTTCTGGGGAGCTGCCTGAGTCTTGAACCACTGACCTTTGGACTAGCAGCTCAGCTTGAGCCCTGGTCTCTCTGGGTGCTTCTCAAATCAGTTAGTAGATCCTGCTTTCCGTTCCTTGTGGGGCACTGGGATCGTACCTCTCCTTCTCCTCGATTAAAAGACTGTAATGACTTTAGCCTGGAAATTAACTCGGTGGGCAATGCTAGTATGATAAATGATTGTATCATTACTTAGGAGTCAATTACGTTCACATCATTTCGTGGTTGTGTTTGAATTCCCAGAGTCCCGAGAAGTTATCCCGGATGGATTCAGTCACCAAAAAAGTCGTCTCATTGATAATATGTTCAGGTTAATGACTAATTATTAGAGCTTGTGATCCCGTGAACTGATCCCCTTTTGTTGCTTGCCTTCTGTCTTTGTCTTTACTTGATCTCTCCACCCAAGAATTTCCTGAAGAATATGGTATAGAATGCCTCTTTTGGAAAATGTTCTGAAAAATAAGGATTCTGTGGGCCAATGAGAAAGAGAGTGCTGTGCTCTTATATTGCAGTCGGGTCCTGGTGACCCCAGGGTGCCGCTGTACTATACTGCATTGAATGGTTGATGGGTCCCATTGGGTCTTGCTACCGGGTCTAACGTTATGCTTAGGGCTAGAGCATCAAACCCACGAGCTGATCTGAAGAAGAAAAATGAGGCTGTCCACTCCCATAAAGACCGATAACTTTGGAAATCCTAAGTGGACCATTCTCTTCTAGCTTATAAGATCACCCTGAGTCGGAATCAACTTGACCACAGGGAGTCTTACAGCCATCTTGCAATATAACAAACAAGCTTGCTTGTCTTGTTTAGCCTAGTGGGTCTCCAATTTAATTGATCATAAACGTCTCGGTTCTC
>PVJH01032881.1:0-22150 GCA_004026705.1 Nesogale talazaci | reverse complement strand
TTCCCATCGTTTTGGAACATGGAACCCTGCAGGGCTCCCTATCTCCAGGGGCCCTCTTGAGGTTAACCCAACTGGACTTTGTCTTCCTTACACTCGGGGTTCTCACAGTGAGGCCTCGAACTGGAGCAGCAGTGCCAATGGGGAGCTTGTTAGAAACAATCCCCATCCCAGACCCATGAAAGCTGAATTTTTCATTTGGCAAGAGACTCAGGACATTAGCCTGTGGGAGGTTTGAGCAGGCCTGACCAGGGTCAGGTTTCTCACTGACCCTGAGAAGCACGAGAATACACTTTGCTCTGTACCAGGAGAGGCAAGGAGGGTGGCGTGTGGGCTCTCAGAGGTAGGCAGGAAGTTGTCAGGGGGAAAACCAGAGACTTGGAGGTTAAAGTGATAAGGCCACGGTCATCTGCCAGTGAGTGGCAGAGCTGGGGCTGTCACCAATCTCCAGGTAAAGGAGTCGTCTGCACTTGGATTTTTTTCTGGATTTTCACCTCAAGTGCTTGGCCCACCTGCCTTCAATCTTCTTTGTTAGGAGACTGCAGGGAGTGTGGCTGCCCAGTACAGTTCGGTTCTCATTGGACCCACCTACAGAAGCACATGGCCCTCTTGTCTACTTCTGCGCAACCTGAGGTGGGTTGGAGGGGACTGGCCTGTCTCCAAGGACTCTCTGGCTCAGATGTGCCTTGCTTGTTTCTATAACTCTTCAGCACCAAGAAACCAAACTTACCGGCATCGAGGCGCCCCCACCTCACGGTGACCCTAGCACAGGGGTCAACTGCCATGGTGAGTTACCGTGACTCTGACTTTTTTTCTTTATCATTTCATTGGGGGCTGGGACAACTCTTATCACCATCCACCCATCCATCCGTCCGTCCGTTGGGTCAAGCACAGAGAACCTCATCTTCGTTCCTCAATGCAACTGGTGGCCTCAAACTGCTGTCCTTGGGGTTAGCAGCCCAACAAGGAATTCCTGTGGCACCGGGCTCCTCACTTTTCAGCAGCCTCTCCTTCTTTGATGAGCTTGCCTCTCTCAGCCTGGCACTTCCTGGCCGTCTTTCACACATGTTTCTTGGGCTGGACCAGAGGTGCTCTGGGGCCCGGGAGGGGGAGACCTACTGCTGAAACATCGACCCCCTAGAGCCCTGGGCAGCATGCTTCCGCTCTGACCCGCCTGGCATGGCCCTGGGGCAGGATCCAATTGCCAGCAGCTAGAGTTTGTGGCTGTTGTTGACTCGTGCCAGGCGCTGCAGCGACGGCGGCCGGGAACCAGACAGCCCAGGCGCCTGCCCTTGAGCCACCGGCATTCCTGCCCAGTTACTGCACCCCCCAGCTTTGTCCCTGGCCCGCTTTGTTCCTTCTCACCCACCTGCCTCTGTCAACAGACTGAGGCACCGCCCTTGGTTCGCTTCCCCACGTCTCCTGCTCGCTGGGCCTGCAGCTCCTCGGGGCGCTTTTCCCAAGATAAACGTTGACGTCCACAGGGCTTCGCAGTCATGACATCAGTGCCAACGTGCTAGAGCGAACACAACTGTCCTTCTGGCTAATTTGACTCCTCACTGTGTCACCCGGACAGAGCAAAGAAGGCGTTCACCTGGACAACCGCTTCACCCGAGGACATGGCTAGAATGCTTTCCATTGCTCCTTTTGGCCATCTCAGTTCCACCTAGCGAGTATTTTCTTCTCCTGGTTTAAAATAAAAATGAAAGGAAGCGGGGGAACGAACAAGCAAGCAGCCATCTTTAGTCAATTGAGTTTTCTCCTACAAACACATGTCTTCCCCCCACCCCCCCACAGCCCTTCCATATCTGGGCTCTCTCTGCATCTCCCATCTGCAGGGTCCCACCGGCCAGCCCTGTCTTCCTCCAGACGGGAACTAAATAGTCATTCCACTCTGCTTGGCTCAGCTGGAGGGGGGGGGCGATGGAAGGACAGCTCAGACTGGATTTGTAGCTGGATGCTTTGGCCCTGCACACCCTGGGCAAATGCCGTGTTTGTTCTTTTTGACAGGAAAACAAACAACGGTCTCTAAGACAGGAAGGGAGCGGGGGCAGGATGATCCCGCTAATCCTGTTAGGAGTTGGCTTAGGGGATTGTCTTTGTCTGGCCCTTGTTTATCACCTCTAACTCCCCCTCCCGAACACCCCAGAGGCCTGGGAGTTTGCCTGATGCAGCTTCAGCCCCTGAGGTTCCTGGGGCACCCCCGGTTCCAGTGCCAGGTGTCTTCCTTGTCCCCGTGAGGGCAGGAGAGGTGGCACAGGCCAAGGGCAACAGGTCACTCCTCATCTGGACGAGGGCTCTGTGCACTCAGCGGCGGCTTATGGCTCCTCGTGCCTGAAACGGGCCTGGAACCAGCGCCAGGATGGATTTCGGGTCCTTGGAGACGGTAGTGGCCAATTCTGTCTTCATTGCTGCCCGGGGCAGTACCGACGGGAGCAGCGCCCAGCCGTCCCGGGACAAGACGTACCTGTCCAAGCTCAGGTTACCCCCCCTCTCCAGATGCCTGTCCCTCCGAGAGAGTCTCAACCTGGAGTTCGAAAGCCTGTGTTCAGAGCAGCCCATCGGCAAGCGGCTCTTCCAGCAGTTTCTGAAGACGGAGGAGAGGCACGTGCCGGCCCTGGAGCTCTGGAAAGACATGGAGGACTACAACACGGCAGACAGCGATTTCCGGTTGCAGAAGGCCCAGGCCATCCTAGAGGAGTACTTGCAGCCCCAGGCCAAGCTCTTCTGCAGCTTCCTGGACGAGGGGGCCGTGGCCAAGGTGAAGGAAGTGCACGCAGCCCTCCAGGATGGACTTTTCCAGCCGCTCCTGCAGGCCACCTTGGGGTACCTGAGCCAGGCCCCCTTCCGGGAGTACCTGGAGAGCCTCTACTTCCTGAGGTTCCTCCAGTGGAAGTGGTTGGAGGCCCAGCCGATGGGGGAGGACTGGTTTCTGGACTTCAGGATCCTGGGGAAAGGGGGCTTTGGGGAGGTGTCGGCCTGCCAGATGAAGGCCACTGGCAGGCTGTATGCCTGTAAAAAACTGAATAAGAAGAGGCTGAAGAAAAGGAAGGGGTACCAAGTAAGCAGCTGCCGGAGTTCACAGCAAGTCCAAAGTCAAGGGCGCTTAGCTTCCCCAGGCGGGCAGGGCAGGGTGGGCCGAGCGTGAATTAGAATGTAGAGGATCAGCCAGTGTCTGTGTTTCCCTCCACATCCAGGCCCCCTTAGCAGGCTTGCAGGCTGCAGGCAGAAGACGCCCTTCCCTTGGACAGTGTGTAGCCTTGCCGTTGGCCAACCAGACCTTTCTCACTTGTCCCACTGTGGGCTTATTCTTGAGAGCAGGGGTCCTCAAACTACGGCCCGCGGGCCACATGTGGCCCCTGTGAGCATGATGACTGCATATCAAAATGTGCCCTTTTTTGCTTCGGGGGTGACCCTGCACCTCTCTCCCTGACATGGAGCCAATTCAGACTCAAGGCAACCCTGTAGGGCAGCATTTCTTAACCTGTGTGTCACGACCCCTCTGGGGGCCGAATGACCCTTTCACAGGGGTCGCCCCATTCATGACAGTAGCAAAATGACAGTGATGAAGTAGCAACGAAAAATAACTTTATGGTTGGGGCGGGGCCGCCACAACATGAGGAATGGTATAAAAGGGTCACAGCATGAGGAAGGTGGAGAGCCCCTGTTGCAGGGCAAGGTAGAACTGCCCCGTGGGTTTCCCGGAATGCAACTGTTGAAAGGAGAAGGAAGGCTCTGTTTTCCCCTGTAAAGCGGCCGATGGTTTCAAACTGCCAACCTGGCAGTAGCAGCCCACCTCTTGGCCACAGTGTGGAGCTGATGGGATGCAGTCCATGGCCTCTGTCTTCTTCTCGGGGCCTGCGCGCGATCCAGTTTGCCCAGCTGCGGTTGACTCGGGCAGAGGGTGTGCAAACTCCCCTCCTCAGAGGCCAGCCTGAGCCTTGGTTGCTGGCTGTGGTGGAGGCCATCGAAGGCTTGCTCCTTTCTTTGGTCTTCCTTTCTTTTTGACTAACACCATGGAAGGACAGCAGCCAGTCTGAGGGCAAGCATGCCTTTTTAGAGGACAGCTGTGCAGGGAGTTTAGAGTCTTAGGCTGTCTCGTGGAGAGACTGATTCCAGACTTCTAGAGCTCATGATGATGAGATCTCTCTCTCTCTCTCTCTCTCTCTCACACACACACACACACACACACAGTGGCAGAACTCAGGTCCTTCAAATATCACTTTTTAAAAACTAATTTTTTTTTTAAAGAGCAGTTTTAGGTGTGTAGAAAAAAAATGTGCTGAAACTACAGAGACTTCCAAAGCCTCCCTCTCTCCTACACAGACAACGTCGCTTTGATTGACAAGTTGCACGGGGCAGAGCCCACCAGGGGGTTGGCATGCGGGATGTTTTCCCCTTGGCAGGCAGTTGTTTCTCAGGGACTGGGTGTCATAGAACGGCTGTCCTAAGTTTTATTTCTCCTCTCCCTCAGTGGCCTCGAATGTCCTTTTACGACAGGATCAGGGAAAGCTGCTTATGTTGTCTTAGACACCCGTCTCCCAGCTGCACACGCTGCCACCTTGGACTTCCTTTGCCCTTTCAAGCCGCTCAGCACAGACAGGGCCGGGGGCAGCTGGAAGGTTTAGGGCCCCAAAGCAACCTCCACAGAGTGTCCGGCGAGGTGTTGCCACCACCCGGGACCAGGCAGCCCTGTCACGGGGGCTCATTTGCTCAGGGTTGGCAGCCATAGGGTGTTCGCAAGCTCCTGATGACCCAGTTCTCAGCAGAGCAGAACGTTTTCTGGTTCTGCCCCAGCCTCTTGGGGCATGCTGGGACCAAGGCTGCAGTGATCCCTCTGGTCCGTCTCGCGGAAGGGTGACATATCAGGAGTTTACGGCAACCAGTCGCGCAAGAAGGGAGACTGCCGAGTGTCCAGCGCCTTTACTGTGAGACATGGGGATGAAACGGATTACCTCTTGGAGTTGTAACTGTCGATCTAATCCCAAGATTGGAGTTCGGTCGGCTTTTCTTCCCTTTGAGCTCAGGAGCCACGTCGCATTTAACACGAAGCAGAATCAACCTCAATGGCTTCTCCACAGAGGCTGCTAGACAAGGGCCCATTCAACATCAAGACGTCTTCTTCAAGAAGGGCTTTGCCGGTGGTGCTCCAGACACAGCCTGTTTAAAAGGAACTCTGTGTGGCTTGGACGCAGATTGAACAATGGAGGGTGGGAGGTGGCCAGGAAGTGTGCTGGCTCTTTCCTCTGCCCCTTGAGAGGGCCGAGCAAGAGGACAGGGGAAAGAGGAAGGGGTTCGACAGGACCAGCCGGTCAGGGCGACAAACCCAAATCAATCTCCCTGTCACCCAGTACGCTCCACTGTAGGAGAGGGCCGAACTGCCCGGCGAGTTTGTGAGACTGACTTCTCCTGGGAAGAGACAGCTCCATCTTTCTCCCTTGTCAGGGAGGGCAGAATTTTACTCTGAAATTAAAAAAATAAATAAACTGGGTGGGGTGAGACATGCACTTCCTGGAGGCGGATCCGGGAGAGGCCCGGGGCTAACCTCCCGCACACGAATCCAGGGATCCCTCTGGGCTTGCTTTCTAGGAAACAGAGGGCATGCCCCCGTTTGGAAGCCATCGGCACACTTTAAAAAAAGATGTCCACGATTCTTTCCATTTCGTGTGTGCGTGGTAAGGGACTACCTGTCCTGATGACGGTGCTCCCCTGCCTGTGCCCGGGGACTTAGTCTATATCTTGCTTTGCAGGGTGCTATTGTAGAGAAGAAGATTCTAGCGAAAGTTCATAGCAGGTTTATCGTCTCTCTGGCCTATGCGTTTGAAACCAAGACCGACCTCTGTCTGGTGATGACCATCATGAATGGAGGCGACCTGAGGTAAATGGACCTTTTGCAGGCGTGGGAGAGGGTGACCTGGGACAGGAAGGGTCTGGTGGCTTTAGCTGGGTGGGAGGACCTCTGGGCCCCAGCTAAGAATGCTTGCCCCTGGGCAGAGTCCTGGGCTGCTGGGAACATGCCTTTGGAGGGGCTGAGGGAAAGGCCCTATGGCGATTTCCTCCTGTCTGGATCCTGCAATGCTGAAGTGCTTGGTCTCTTGTGAAAGGCAGCTGCTGCCAGGGGACGTAGGCCAATGAATGTGTGCCTTTTGACCCATTGATTTGTCCTTGGTGTCAGGATGCTCCAATCGAGGCTTATTTTGATGCTGGGACAGTGGGGCAGAGGGCTGCGGACAGCAGGAGCTAGTTGGAGGGGTGACGGGACGGAGATGGGGAGTCAGAGAGGGCTTGAGGAGTCTCCATTCAGAGATGGGTAGTGAAGACCAACAGGACTGACTCCCCTGTTCTGTGACGGCCCTGAGCTCAGAGTTAGAGTTAGAGGCAGAAAGTGGTCAAACTGAGGAGATGAAAGTACGAATCAACAACTGTTCCATGTGAAAAAACCGAGGTTGTCTCTGCCCCATTGCCCCGCAGAGAGGCTGAAGCTGTGTCTCCGTGTCTGTTCCGGGCCTTGATTTCTGTGGGATCCGGGAGGCAGGCTCTCAGCACCCGGCAAGAAGACAGGTGGCTGGCTCTCAGAGAGGGTGCAGGGACACTCAGTGGGCCTTCTATTATAAAACTCTGGGTCCAACCGTAGTCACCTGGGCTTTATTTGGGGTGAAGAGGAGGAAAAGGAGCTCATCTGCTAGCTCTCTGGGCCTCGGTTTCCTGATCCAGAAGACGGGGAGAAATATCAAGGTTGTCATGAAGGTTAAATGAGCTCATACACCCAGGATCCGCAGGAGAAAGGTTGGTCTCTCTGCTGTCTTTACGTCTCCATTGAAACTCCATGGGGGGCCATTCTGCAGAGAGGAGCAGGAGACCTGGGTTCAGATAGCCTCCTCTGGAAAACGGGGCCAAAAGGAAAGGAGGAAGAGTGTGTTCTGGAAGCGCAGATCAAGCACCTTTAAGAGGGTGAAAAGTAGGATGCTCTGAAGCCATTGGCATGAATAATCCGGTGTGCTCAGCTTTCATTTGAAGGGTTTCCTGAGGCAGCTTGTGCCCCTAGCTCCCTGGTTGCCTGCCCAGCTTAAAAAAATGTGCGCATCTCACTGTATTCATTAACAAACTGGCTTCCTTCCTTCGTTGATGTCTGATGCATTGCATGCAGCCTGCTAGGGCAGAGCAGAATCGCCCCAGGGGGGTCCAGGGTTGGGCTCTTTATGGAAGCTGAGAGCCACCTGCGGCCCTTAAGGCCCATCTCCCGGTGCTCGACCATCGTACCCCCAGGGTTCCTCCTCTTGGATTTGGTTGATTTTCCTTTTCTGCCAAATGTAACAGTGGAGAAAGGGAAGCAAAGGTATCCATATATCTCTTTTATTTTTAAAATGATTTTATTGGGGGCCTCTTACAGTTCTTATAACATTCAATACATCATTTGTACCAAGCTTATTTGTACACACGTTGCCATATGCATTCCCAAATATTTTCTTTTTAAAAAAAAAAAAAAGCAAATATCAGGCTTTATTGGAGGTAGGGAAGGACTTTTGGCAAGGGAAGGGACAGCAGAGAAAGAGACAGACAGGAGCATCTTGAGCTCCTGGGTGGTCCTGAGGCCGAGAGGCAGACCTGAGAAGCCACCTCCACATATTTTCTGCTTGAGTCCTTATCCCTTATTTTTTTTTTTTGGGGGGGGCATCACTGCCTCTGGTGGTCGTGGGCGCTACCCAGTGCTGCTCCTGAGAGCCGCCGCTGGATTTGAACCACCAAGCCCGCGGGCCGCAGTCCCACACTCAACCACTGACGCCACCGGGGCTCAGCCGTCCTTATCCTTTATTTTATACACTAATATAGATACGTGCGCACACACACACACACACACACACACACACCCATTACCTGACAACCCTTCAAGGACTCCGTTTCTTAAAGTGGGCTGAAATGACCTCCATCTTTCTACTGATGCTAAATGATTTTCAGCAGCTCTGGCGGTGTCGTGGGTGATGAGTCGGCTTGCTAACCACAAGGCCAGTGGTTTGAAACCACCGACCGCTCCACAGCAAAAAGCTGAGGCTTTTCCCTCCGTCAGGAGTTACAGTCCGGGGAACCTGCCCACCCAGGGTCAAGCTGCCTTTGTGGGTTTCTGAGGCAAAAACCCTTTCTGGGAGGGGAAAGCTCTGTCTGTCTTTTGCGGAGCTGCTGGTGCTTTAGAACTGCCGGCTTTGAGGAGAGCAAGCCCGCTTCTGCTCTGGGGCCCTTAACCGGACAGAACTGCCCCTGTGAGTTTTCGAGACCCTCATGATCTTTCTCCCACAAAGAGCTAGGGGTTCCGAACCGCTGACCTGGCGGATCGCAGCCCAACTCGCGAGCACAGAGCGCCAACCCAGCCACAGTTGCGTTGGCCGGGCGCCTAAAACACAGTTCACACAGGTTGACCCAGAGATGCTGGGCCAGGCACGAGAGAAGCAGACCTGGTCCCTGCAGCCGGAGAGCCCGCCGGTACCATGTCGGCTGGCTCCGGAGGCCTTGGGGGCCTGCAGGTGTTCCTGGTGGGGGCCCCCACCAACTCCCCGCGCGCGCGGGGTGGCTCTGCCCGCAGGTATCACATCTACAACGTGGACGAGGAGAACCCCGGCTTCCGGGAGCCGCGCGCCGTCTTCTACGCGGCGCAGATCGTCAGCGGCCTGGAGCACCTGCACCAGCGCAGCATCGTCTACCGCGACCTCAAGCCCGAGAACGTCCTCCTGGACGACGAAGGTGAGCGGGGCCTGGAGGAGAAAGGGAACGGGCTTGCATCCATGCGGCTATATCCTTAGAGGAATGTCTGCCCTGCCTGCCTCCATGGCACTTTGTTTTGCCCTGTATCGCCATCTCCTCGGGAGCCTCTAGGACAGGGGAGAACGACCTCTGGATTTCCTAGGTTGAAACTCTTGACGGGAGCAGAGAGTCTCGTCTTACTCCAGCGGGGTAGCTGGTGGGCTTGAACTGGTGACCTTTCGGTGAGCAGTCCCATGCTTAACCCGAATCACCAGGTTTCCTTCTAGACCTGTTGGCAAACAGTTAATAATTTACGGCCGAATCTTTACTGGGCTCCCCCCCACCTCCTTTCTTTCTGGTATGTGAAATCAAGTAGGGATTCTTATCAGAAAATAAACAGAGCTGGAGGCATCTAGAACACTCTTTCGATTGCCCTTCTTCCTATCAGTAACCGAGTACACACACAGGTACCCACAAATGTGACTGTGGTAGCACTGGGGAAAGGGAAACATGAACTGGGGGGGGGGGGAGGGAGAGAAATAGAATTTTATCTTGATTACACCTGAATTCCAGCTGCACATACTGAGCGTGCTCTGGCCCCTGTCCCCCCTATTCTCTCTGGGCTTCTTTGCCGTCTGGTCAGGGTGGGAAGAAGACCCCTTTCTCCCAAGCTCCCGGGCGGCTGTGACCTCACAGGTGGTGGTTGGTTCCCGAGAGGCTCTGGGCACCCCAGACTCTTTTGTTCTTCGGAGCCACGTGTGGCCTCAGTCAATGTTTGCTTTTCAGGCAATATCCGAATCTCTGACCTTGGCCTGGCCGTGGAACTGAAGGACGGGCAGACCAAGACCAAGGGCTACGCCGGGACTCCAGGTAAGGAGCTGGGAGCACGGGCAGTGGGGGCAGGAGGACAGGGAGGACCTGTGGGGTATCCATGGGCTGGGAGCGGAGTGGGAGGCGGGGTGAGAGGTGGCACAGGCAGCAGGCGCAGGCGTGGGTAGGGAGTGAGATTGTCTCATCTTTGGAGCAAATATAAAGAACAGAAACAAGGCGAATTTGCCAATGGGTAGGCACAGGTGCATTAGTTTGGAGCTTCAAGAGTTTGTTCATCACTGTAGAAATCTTCTACCTTAAGACAACAGCAATAAAAGATGGATTTCAACACCTTTGGCCTGTGTGATAAACGTTTTATCCTTTGGGTGTCTTGGTGGACCACGCCCTCCAGGAGAATCCAGAGTGGACAGTTCATGCTTTCTTGCCGTGGGCATCATGAGTTTGTCAGAGGCTTCGGTCAACAGTGGACCTGACCCAGATGGCTGGAGATAGTTCAGGAAACTCAACTCTTGTGAGCCCCTGTTGTTCACGTTCTTAGGTATCATTGTGTTGATTCTAATTCATAGAGACCCTAGGAAAACAAAGTGAAAAGTACTGCCTGGCCTAGCACCATCTCACAATTGTGGTTCTGTTGGAGCCCCTTGTGGCAGCCACTGTGTCTGTCCGTCTTACGGAGGTTTCCTCTTTTTCTGCTGCCCCTCTCCTTGACCGGGCACGGGGTCCTTCTCCAGGGACCGGTCTCTCCTGACAGCACGTCTAGAGTATGTGAGATCAGAGCTCACCATCCTTGCCTCAAAGGAGCACTTTGGGTATGCTCCCTCCACGACGGATCTGTGTGTTCTTCTGATGGGCCATGGTGCTTTGAATTATCTTCACCAGGACCATGATTCAAATGCCTGGGTTCTTCTTCGGTCTTCTTTGTTTGACGTTCATAGGCATATGAGGTGGCCCTGGCTTAGGGCTCAACACTTTACAGCACTGACCATCTTCAATAAAACCCATGTGAGTGCTTCTCGGGCACCCAGGCACACACAGGATGACGAGACCAGGACGTAAGCCAGGGGAGGCTAGCTGGCTCCCAGGAGGGGTCAGCTCTCTCAAGGCCATGACTGCCCAAGGAAAGCCTAATGTAGACTCAGGAGTCCCTTACAGCTCCAGCGGCTGTTTGAAAGGTGGGAGGGTTGAGTCCATCCAGAGGTACCTTAGAAAGAGGCCTTGCCTCTCTCCTCCCAAAATATCCGCCCCGGGAAACTCCATGCAATGCAGAATGTCACTCGGATTTTCCCAAGGGCATTGTGAATCAGAGGCTACTTGAGGGCAGCTGAACTGCACGGAAGGAAACAAAAAACTGTGTGCCCTAGGAAAGTGGCTAACCTTTCTGAGTCTTGGGTTCTTCACCTGTCAATGGGCGCTGATGCTATTTCCCACCCAAGGCTTGTGGTCAGAATGAAATACAGTGTCGTCATTCAATCCATTGAAATGTCTCTTTTCTCTTTCTACTTTTTGATGCTTCAAGGTTTCCAGGCTGTCTTGGCAAATCTCTTCCTCCTGGAGAGTTTGTTTGGGCTGTAGGGAGAAAGCCAGATCACCTGGAATGGAGGTGGAGTCCAGGGTCACCATTCAGGTTCAGCCGTGTCTCCATGAAGCCTCCTGGGTGGAGCACCTCTATGTGGGTCCCTGCAGCAAGGGGGTCCACGTTCAAAACATTATTAAGAGGACAGGTCATGCCCAGAAGAAAGATGAGAACTGTTGTTTGTTTCCTGCCCGTCACTGCAAAGAACGATGATGTCTCAAGAGTCCTTCTATGTCCACACGTGGTGTGCCTGAGATTGCAGGGCCCACCCAGGTCTTCATTGACGTTGGGCTCATCATTGAAGCATCTCCCACTGTGGAAGGTCCTAACGGATCTGGTGGGAGGGTCAGTAAACCTGGGGAGTGACCTTCATTTATCATATAATGAATTTTTCATTTATCATATCACATAAGCCTCACTCTGTGCCTGTGGCAGGGATGGACAAACCCCTTGGCTCAAGTCTATAGAGTTGTACTCCAGGCCAAATTTCCTCCCCCCAAACCCCTTCCTCACATCTTCCAGGGAGACGCGGGTCCGTAGGAAAAAAGGACATGGCAGAGAAGCGGATATTATTCCAAATCTGTAGAAGGTTCTGGAGAGCAGTGGGAACCCCAATCCGCTTGGCGGGAGAGCTGACTAGTCAGATGTGGGCCCTGGCAGAGAGCCCTTCTGGCCACAGGTGAGGGACTCAACCAGCTTCCCCATTCGCTGGAGACGATTATAAACTCAATTATGGTGGACGGAACCACAGTAGACTGCGAGACTTAGTCCGTTGACCTCCCTCTTGATCCAACCTGGATTGGTTCTAGGCTCAAATGTTTCCCGCTTGTTCCACGACAGAAACTTCTTCACTGGCTTTTAAAATACTGTTGATGGTCTTTTCTTTCTGACTCCTTTATCTGATTATCTTCTTTCTGTTTCACCGTGTTTTGTGTTTCATTCTTGTCTCTGTTGGGTTTCTCAGTTTACGAAGCGCAGAAGGAGTGGATGCAGAGGGACAATACCTGATGCAAAGGTTCACCCGGGACAGAGGTGGGGGGTGGGGAGGCTGAGGGGAATTGGGGAGCAAATGATGAATGCAGGAGGGTGGAGGGAGTGTTAGAACTGATTGTGATGATACAGATGCAACTCTTTTAGAAAGCAACGTAACTATGGAAGTGTATAATATGTGAATATTATGTCAAGAAACTAGTAAAAAACAGACAAACCACACTTCACGTTTGGTTACCACAGGTAGAAGAGGAAGAGTTTTTGCTTAGGGGGTACTGAGTTTATGTTAATGGTGATGGAGTAATTTGGAAAGGACATCAATGATGATTACACAACACAAAGGATATAAGACATGGCACTGAATGAGACATGTAGAGGTTGTGGGATTGGAGAATGTCTTGTGTATATCTTTGCCACAATTGAAAAGAATAATTGCATGAATAACAATGAGTGCAAGGAAGAAGAAAATATTCTAAAGTCGGTGTGGTAGTGATTGTACAACTCTTCTTGATGTGATTGGACTATTGGATTGTATGATATGCAGATGAAGTGCCAATAAAACTTAAAAAAAAGGGGGAGTCAAAATGAGTTGGAATTGATTTGATGGCAATCTTGTGTTTTTTTTTTTTAGATCATTGCTTTACAGGCTAAGTGCTAGGGTAAAAATGGTCACCAGAGGGCGCCATTGTCATTGCAATGCAGAGAATCCCTGGTTTTCATGAAAACACTGCCTTCCAGTCTATTACAACTCACAGAGACGCTACAGGGCAGAGTAGAACTCCCTTTGTGGATTTCTGAGACTGTAAATCTTTACGGGAGAAGAAAGCCTCATGTTCCTCCCACAGAATGGCTGGTGCTTTGAACTGCTGGCCTTAGGGTGAGCAGCCCAACTCCTAATGCACTGAGCCATGAGAAGGCCTTCTGATACTAGACAGATAGATACAAAGCTTTCTAAGGTGGCGCATCTTGATTAGTGGGGCTGCACAGCGAGCACAGAAACCTCCTGCTTCATTTGCTTTCAGATTCAGGTTGTGCCTTTAAAACCTCTAGATCATAGATGCTGATATTGGAGTGCTGATTGGAAAAGACTAGGGCAGCCAACACAGCCCAAAGGGGCGCCCCTCAGATCCTTGGTCCCTTGGTCCTTTCCAGTTCATTGCTCTGGTCAAAAGTTTGCACCTGGGAGTGCCACCACAGACTGGTGCCTGGCAACTCTCACAGGGGGCAGTCTTCCCAGTCAGCGACACTGTGGGATCTGGGAGCTAGCCCTGTGGGACCCCCAACAGAAAGATAGGGCCTTTCTGTAGTTTAAGGATTCTCAGTCGGGGGGAGAGGCATTGCTATGCAAAAGATTTAGTAACAAAGTGGATTTAGTAACAAAGATTTAGTAACAAAGTTTCATTCATCCTCTCATCAAGGACCCTTGGCCACTTATTTCGTTCCAAGTATGATGTATACTTTGTGGAAAAATAGAACAGAAAGGTAATGGGATTTTCCATGAACTTTTTGAAGCCTCTGTCTGTGTACATTTATAATTTATCCCCCAAATTAAATACACACACACATACATGAAGAGGGTCAGACGTTTTGGGGAAAATTAAAAAATAAAATAAAGAAAGAAGAAAAACTTTACAGGGAAATTCCATTATCTTTATTGTTTTCAACAAACTGTGGAGACATGAGCTTGACTTTGCTTTCGGACAGCCATGTAGAAAAATTGTAAATGCCGTGTGTAGGTATTAAAGAAGCTCATGGCGGTCATGAAGACTCAGCATTGATAGCCACAGGGGAAATCAAGACATGACCAGACTCAGTTATTGCAATATACCTAAGAAATGAAGTTGAGAGTATCTTTTGAATGAAGTAGAGTACTGGAAATGATCTCTCAGGATATTCATGCTGAATCTGCACATTATTTGATTTCCCAACTGACATCCAGGATAAGGATCATGAATGGACTTTGCTAAAATCCATATGGAGAAAGGAGAACAGAAGAGAGTAAAGCAGTGTTATTTTGACGGCTGGAAAAATAAGTGGATGGATGAATGGTAACTAACTGATAGTCGTGAGAGAAAATTAAATCCTATGCTTGCAGTAAGACCACCACCCCCTCCCCCCAAAGAAACCAGTGGAGAAATTGATCGTATCAGGAATCTCTGAAACATAGTGAACAGTAGACATTCCAAAGATAGATTAGAATACTGGAAGGCGAAGAAAGAGTCATGATATAGTTCAATAAAACTTCCCAGCATCGGAGGATATGAGTTTTAAAATTCAAACTGTCCAGCACAATACATGAAAATAAACCCTGACCAACAACATATTATGGAATTTCAAGACAGATAAAACACAAGAAGCTTCTAGGGAGGGAAAAAACCAAGTTTCATATAAAGCATTAAGAATCAGAACATGGTATTGACATTCATAAAAGTGACAATAGAAGTGAGATGACAATGGAAAAAGAATCTTAAAAATCTAGAGGACAAATTATTTCCAGCCAAGAAATTTATACCCAGCTAAACTATAAGTTAAACATTGTTTTGTTTGTTTTTTAAAAAGAGGTTTCTTTAGCTATGAAGGATCTCAGATTGTTACTTCATTAGCATTCTTCCTTGGAAACTTAGCAGGCTTAAACGAATGACAAACAAAAAAAAACACAAGAAAAATGAAAGGAAAACAGAACACAAGATTGGGAAATTCGGGAAGAGAGACACAAAGGGTGGCAGGATGACAGGGAGGATCTAAGATGTGCACTGTACACTGTAGTCCAGGTTGGAGTGAGTAAGATAATTCCATAGGATTTTATGGGAAAGAATCAGCAGCATATTTGATATATCAAAACACAATGGGGAAGCAGCGAATTGTTACCCAACTGAACTGGTGATAAGTATAGAGAAGACGAAGCACATGAAAAGCCTGTGAAAAGACGATAGGGTGTAGTACTTATGAGTTGTGCTGCGATCGTCATGGGCAGCAGTTTGAAACCACCAGCCAGACTGTCTACTCCACTACAGAGTTAGTCTCAGAAAGGCACAGCGAGCCCTTCATCAGCCGGCATGGACTCCATGGAAGCAACATTGAGATGGAAGTTCTGGTTGAACTCGGAATGGTGCTGACTTGCATGTTGGGGCAGGAGGAGAGGCAAGAAGTGTGAAAGAGATGCGAGTAGTGGATAGATGGGAGCTGGATGCTCTACTTTGGGGTGGGGTGTCAATAGATAAGGCCCCAAACAGAAACCTCCTAAAGCAGCGGTATAAGCATGTTAGTTACAGGTATGGACGGAAATTCCCAAATCATCAGTTTAAAGAATTCTGAAAAAGGAGAAGAAAGAGGAGTGGGAATGAAGGGAGTGTAATCTCTTCTGGGGCAAGCCTTTCAGAATAATCAGATTCGTTATGCAATGGGACAACTTGGCTAAAAACCCCAAACCAGAAATAACAGCTTAAGTTGTGAACCCACAAGTAGGGGGATAAGTATAGACTTGACTGCCATCTCTAAAGAACAGGGGGATGCTGGGAGTTCAGCAGCGAGTGCTCTTGTCCCCACTGAATCCCCACTGTGCACCTAACCTACTGTGTGTTGTTACTGGGCTCTCAAGCAAGTCACTAAAGACCCTGCTGGTTATCACACATGGGGAGGGGCCCAAGAGGGGTGCTACTGGCATCTAAGGAGTTTCTAGACCGTCTCTGAAGCACAGGTCAGATCCCACAGCAAAATCTCTGCTCTTGTGCCCCGACAGGTTTCATGGCCCCCGAGCTTCTGCGCAGTGAGGAGTATGGCTTTTCGGTGGACTACTTTGCCTTGGGGGTCACATTGTATGAGATGATTGCAGCCAGAGGACCTTTTCGGGCCCGAGGAGAAAAGGTGGGACATCGTCTTACCGAGGACCTCTCTTTCTCACAGCCCTGGTGTTGAATTTCATTTGTTGGGGTGGGAGTCTTGTCAAGCTTTGCTATTTAGGGCTGTTCTGAAGGGGGAAAGACTCAAATTCAGGAGTCATGCTTCTGCCTGTTGTTTTCTTTCAATGGAAAGTGGTTTCCCAAGCCCCGGCGCAGGTTCTGGCTCAGAATGACCAAGGAACCTGTGCAGAGGGTTGAGAAGGGAAGGGTTAGTCCTAAGACCTGGCCTGGGGGTAGACTAACAAAGGAATTGGAAACTCATCCATAAAGTCGGCATGCATGTCGCAGAGCAGATGTGCCTTCTTCACTGGACTCTTACACAGTTCCACCCACATGGGCCTCTCCCTGGAAGAGGGACAGTAGACACGATGTCTTCACCTTTTGACACCTAGACACTAAGGACATTTCAGCCTTAGAGGTGACCAGATCAACTCAAATTCAAACCCATGCTCCCACGACTACCAGAGGGCAGTGATGGCCTCCTCCCCCCCCCCAAAAAAAAAAAAAGAAAAGAAAAAAAAATCGAACCCATGAGCAATTTCAGAACTCCTTGTGGTACTTTCTGGGAGCAGACGTGTGGGTTGACGCACCACCTATGGGTGACCTTAGTTTGCTCATCATTTCGGATCAAAAAGCAATTCTCTCGTGATGCTCAAAGTCTGCCAGGGGTAACTCCTCATGGCATCCTCAGAGGCAGGTAGCTTTTCTGAAGTACAACTGTTCAATGTGCCAGAAGGAAATGGACATTGAGTGTAGGGTTGCCCTGAACCCTCTTCTTACCTACTCTCTTGTTGCTTCTTTGGATGCTCATTCTTCTCTTGAGCATCTCCGAGGAGTGACCCCTGGCTCTGTAGGCTGACAGGACCACAGATAAGGATAATCGGAGATGTCCCCTCACCAATTCAATACAAAGGGGAGCAAAAGTGACTTCTTCCCCTTGAGTGGATGCTGTTTCAGAGAGCTCAGGGATCTAACTGGCCGTTATTTTACCAAGACGGCGATGGCCAACCAGAAATGAGAAAGCGAGTGTCTCTCCATCACGCATGTGTCTGGATGTGCAAGGCCTTCATACAGCCCTGGGTTTATGTCTTTAGAAGCAGCTACGTGTCTTACACTGATCACTAACTAACGACTCTCTCAACTTGGTTCATCCAGGGCCAAGTTTCCAGTGGAATGTAGCCCCAAGTTGGCATTGGCTCTTGGTCTCAGAGGCAAGACTTGTGAACGATAGACGAGAAGTTTCTGGAAGAGCAAGAGAGGGCCTGACTCAGAATTTCCTCTGAGCTCTTGTTCTACTCAGTTCTACAAGGGAGCCCCTCTTACCTTTGTCTCTGGCCTAGTTATCTCTATTTTTTTCTCTCTTGCCTGTTTTCAGTCATGAGAATTGGTGGTATTGCCACCCAACAAAGTACTGCCCAGCTGTAAAAGTGAGTACGCCAGGGAGACACATAACAATTTGGATGTGTCTCAAACTCAGCCTGGAGGAAAGATGTCCGACTCAGAGAAGAATACCACCCATTCTGTTGGAATGCAATGAGACAGAAGGCCAATGTCTCATGACAGAAATCAGATCGGCATTTTCTGAAGGCATGGGGTGGGGCGATTGATTGGGCAGGAGGGAACCCCTCTCCCCTAGGGGGGGATATGGGAATGTTTGTGGCTGATTGTGGTTGCTGCACAGGGGATCCGTCCAACCGTACACTTCCAAAGACGGCCTTGATGATCTGTAAATTGAACCGCCATAAAGCCAATTCAAAATGAAGCACCACAGTAACACCTTTGGGTTTCTGTCCCGATGGAAACAGGGGAAGAGCCCTCCCCCAGCCTGAGTCAATAAAGTTAGCATTTTAGTTTGTTTTTATTTTTTTTTTTCCTCCGTGAGGGTACATGCAGTGGGTATGTCAGCCCGACCCAACAAAGTAAGCAGAAAAACAGACTCATGGCCCTCGGGTTGATGCCAAACTTGAAGCAACCCCGAGGAGAGCCTGCCTCTGGGAGTTTCTGAGCCTGTAACTCATCTTCCTCCTCAGGGGACGCAGGTGGCTTCAAACTGCTGACCTTGTGGTTGGCAGCACAGCATGTCACCCATCATGCTACCAGGGGTCGTCTGCAGGTCTTAGTGGACGTGGATTTCAGATTTTTTTCCCCTCCCTGAGATAGATTGTGGGAAAGAACAAAGTAGACAAATGGAGACGCTCTGGTAAGAGCTGCCTCATAGCTCCCTGCATTCTCACTTTGCTCTGGGCCAGTGTTCATGCAGTTGGCAGGCTCGGCGTGGGTTTAACTTGATGTGGCGCCTCTTCTGGTGTGCAGGTGGAGAACAAGGAGCTCAAGGAGAGGATCCTTTCAGAGCCCGTGATGTACTCGGAGAAGTTCAGCAAAGCCGTCAAGGACTTCTGTGAGGCGCTGCTGGAGAAGGACCCAGACAAACGTCTTGGCTTCCGAAATGGGTCTTGTGATGAACTCCGCGCCAACCCCCTCTTTAAAGACATTAGCTGGCGACAACTCGAAGCTGGTACTGTTACAGGCATTTTTGATCTGGGGCCCGTGTGCTGGAGTGGATGTCTTAAGTTTTACCTCATAGCCTGACCCAACCAGTGGCTTCTTTCTAATGTGCAGAGGTGCCAACAGAGTAGAAAGACCTGGGGTGGTGGTCTTTCCTACAGCTGTCCTCTTGGCCCATGACTTCAGGAAGGCATCCTTGCCAATTACCTCCTCTTTCCACAGCATGCTTCCAGTTCAGGTCTTATCTACCAGACTGAGCTTCCTGGGAAAACTGGCCTGAGCCCTGTAGAGGTTGGAAATTCTTCAGGGTTGAAGCAATGTGTGGGATATATGCTGGGTTGGGGTTGTTTTAAAGAATTAAACCTGCTGCTCTACATTCCCATTCCCTCCTGTAATTTAAAGGAGCCCATGGTCCAAGCTGGAAGGAAGGTGTGAGAAAGTCATTTGTTCAGGCTGTCTGCAGGCTGTCTTTAATGTGCAGTCCTAACGAGGAGAGTTTCTTTATGACTCCATCCCCCGCCCCCCACCCCAAGCCTCTGACACAAAGCACTGATTCAAAATCCAAAAAAACCTTAAAGGGTTTTTTTTATCCCCCTTCAATCTGCCAACAGTCCCCTAGGCAAGTCTTCACCTTCAGATGTTCTGAGCACTCAAGACCCTGGGTGGGTTTAGTTTTTCAGAGCCTTCTTTGCAGGTTTGTCGTAACCCATTCAAAGATTCAAATTAATGGTTGAAGGCAAGTGGGCTTATAAGCTCTCTGTTTTCATACTCCCCAATTATCATTTCTATCAATCATTATATAATAACAATAGATAGAAGAAAATAGTATAAACCTAGTATAAAACAGTGTAAACTAGCCAGATCTTAAGTTTGATTCTTAAGGCAGTCAAGTTCAATCCTTACCTATCTCATCTTAATCCTTATCTAAACTATTCCAGTGATACAAAATATAGCCTTAGGTCTCTGTCTGCATTGCCTTATGCCAGGGCCAGATTTTCTGTCAGCCATTTTGACCGTCTGTTAGCCGTTTTCACTAAGCAGTCAGATTTCTGAGCAATTCAAAGGGCAACTTCATCCCCTGAGCTCAAAAGATACATTAGTCACATACATTTCCCCCATTTCACACAGAACTAACCAAAGACAACAACCTAACAAAATAACTAGCAGTTTAACTTCCTATATTCTTTCCAGAAAACAACCCAGTAAACTGCATTGTCATAGCTGATCTCTGGCTACCTATAGAAGAAAACTTCCTTGAGGCAGAGGTTAAACAAGCACCCACTCTCCATCCACATAATTTGTTTCTAGAAACAAATTCATGGCTACTTATATGTGTATAGAAAAGGGTTTTATATAAAAGAGCAATTTATATTGAGAAAACATCCCAGCGCAGTCAAGATCAAGTCCATAAATCTATCATTAACCCATATGTCCAATACTAGTCCATAATTTCATTTTTGCACTCACACAGGCAGCACGTGCAATGATGCCAATTGCAGGAAGAGTATAGGCCAGTGGGTAGAAGGTCTTGTGGATACAGGTGCAGTGGAAGCCTCTCAATGCTAGCACAGGTCTCCAGGTGTCTCCTTCAATTCTTGGAGTGTCCCAACAGCAGGAAAAGGAAGGCAGAGAGAGACTGGGTCTGGCCTCCAGTGAGCTATTCATCTCCTTGGTGCCTAGGCTAGACTCCATCCCTCTGTCCAAGTTGACGGAAGCTATGTAACTGCCACAGTATTTATTCAACCAGTGTTTGTTATCAAGTTTCAGGTTCAAGATACTGTGTGTGTGTGTGTGTGTGTGTGTGAGAGAGAGGTCTGAGATATACCCTGTAGACAACTACAGTGAGAAAGAAAAGTTAGGGTATGTATTCATGCAACTATAAGAAGTTATAAAGCAAGTACTCCAGGAACTGGTCCTGCTCTGAGTGAAAACATGGCTGTAGGCAGCAAGCCCAAAGCCCTCTATCATCTCAGGGACAGGTGAGAGGGGGAGAACCTATGAGTGAGGTTAGGATGGTCTTGACTGCTGAGTAGTGGTTGCACATTGGGCTTCTAATGGCAAGGTCAGCAGTTTGAAACCACCTAATGCTCAGAGGGAGAAATATGGAGCTTTCTACTCCAATAAAGAGTTACAGTTTCAGAAACTCAACAGAACTCCCCTGTCCTGTAGGGGCCCTATGAACAGACATGGACTCGATGGCAATGTGTTTGGTTTTGATTTTGGCTGCCAGGTAGAGATGGGTGGATTGTGGAGGAGTTGCAAAAGTGTGGAGAACAAAGTGGCGATTTGAGAAGGAACACTTGTGTTGCCCAGTGAATGTAGAGTCGAACCAGGAACCCTGAATATTAGTGCTGAGGGCATGCACAGCAAGGCAGTGATAAACTAGGGCAGCACCACTGTGAGCGGAAAGGAGGGGATGAATACAATAGACCAGGGAAAGGTAGGATCCCTACAACCAGGTAATTGGGCAGGGGAGGTGTCGACAGTACAATAAGACTGTTGGAGAGGGCAGGGAAGTCATCCATGACTCCTGGTCACTGGGAGAATTGTGGTCCTTGAATATAAATTAGACGGAGAAGCCGGCTTGGGAGAGAAAGAGGATACGTACAGTCTTGAACACGTGGACTTTGAGGTGGTAAGTCTCCAACTGAAGATGTTCATCTAGAAAGTTGGCAAGAGGTCTCTCCTCGAGGTCTGCAGAGAGGCTGCGGCTGAGGGTGTGGAATCCCTAGTGGAGTGTGCGTGTGTGTGTGTGTGTGTATGTGTGTGTATGACATCGGACATCAAAGAGATGGGAGGAGGAACACACTGCCCTTTCCGATGAAGATATAGGCAAATTAAATACAAGGGCCTAAATTTCTTCAAAAGAATCTTCCAAATTGGACTTTAAGAATCTTTAGTTTTAGGCTGAGCCCCGGTGGTGTAAGTGGTTGAGTGCAGGACTGCGGCCCGCAGGCTTGGTGGTTCAAATCCAGCGGCAGCTCTCAGGAGCAGGGCTGGGTAGCTCCCACAACCACCAGAAGGCAGTGATGCTTCCCCAAAAAACTTTAGTTTTATGCAACCAATACCAAACACCACTTCTGTTGTGTGTGGTGGGAGGACAGCGAAGAGCCTGCTAGATGGTGTTCCTGCCCTTAAGGAGCTGACACTTCCTACATATGTTTGCTTCCATTGTTAGCCATGAGGGCATGTCCCCCGGATAAGAGCAGCACTTGCAGCTGGAAGGAGTTCCTAGGTTAAACGGTGGTTTCCTGTCCAGTCTTGTTTCATCTCTTCTGTGTCCCCTCTTCTAACAGGAATGCTGATGCCTCCTTTCATCCCAGACTCCAGGACTGTCTACGCAAAGAATATTCAGGATGTAGGTGCCTTTTCCACCGTCAAAGGGGTGGTCTTTGACAAAACAGACACAGAATTCTTTCGGGAATTTGCCACCGGGAACTGCCCCATCCCCTGGCAGGAGGAGATGATTGAAACGGGCATTTTTGGGGAGCTGAACGTGTGGCGTTCTGATGGAACGATGCCGGATGACATGAAGGGAATCACCGTGGATGAGGCACCCTCTTCCAAGTCAGGCATGTGTCTCCTTTCCTAGAACAAGCTCCCTGAGCTGCAGGGCGAATTT
>PVJH01032880.1:0-22174 GCA_004026705.1 Nesogale talazaci | reverse complement strand
ATGCTCCATTCCCCCCCCCCCCCAGCCTTTTTGCAGGAGGGTTTATGGAGCCCAAGAGGCACCAAGTTCACAGTGGCACTGTGGGTGGTTGTCTGAGTGCAGGGAAGGTGCCACCTGGCCCACTCTTGGGTAGGCGTTGGCACCTGGGCCTCTGAGGGTGCCAAGAGGGAATGAGGTAAAGGAAAGCATGCCAACGCAGACCTGCCAGGGTCTCTCAGAAGCCGGGTCACGGATAGTAACTCACTGGGTCTTTCGCCCAAGGCACCCCTGGGTAGGTGAATCAGAGCAGCCCCCCGCTTGGTTAAATGCTTAACTGTACCACCTAGGGAGGGGGAGATGTGAGTCTCTATACACAGAGTTCAAAAGCCCACGGGCATCACAGCTTTATTTCATTTTCTGGAGTCACTCCAATGCCACACCTCTCTTGTCCTGTTGGTTAGGGGTCACTGAGGGCCCGATCTGGGGTCGCTCTGAAAATTTCTCTCTCTCTCTCTCTCTCTCTCTCATACACACACACACACACACACACACACACACACACACACACACACACAAAGTGTCTTTTCCCGGAGGAGTTAGCTCCAAACAGGTCCCGTCCTGCCTTGTACCCATGGAACGAACACGGTGCTGGATGGCAGCACACAGCTTGGCATCCCCTTTCAGAGTTCTCAGAAGGTTTGTCATATCAAGAATAGGATGGGTGTCCATTTGATCCCTAAGGGACACGGGCTTCTTCATCAGCACAGGAAAGGCAGGTCAGAAATGGTCACTCCCCCAGCCAAGGGCACTGCCATCGAGTCTGTTCCGACTCAGGGTCGAACTGCCCCTGTGGGCATCCAAGACTACAACTGTTTACAGGGTTGGTGGAAAGCCTCCTCTTTCTCCTATAAGGGCACTTGGGGCTTGGAACTGCTGACCTTGCAGTTCGGAGTGCAACACGTAGCCGCTACCCCAGACGTCCTGGAAACAGTCATGGGCTCTACTGCTGCCCTCCCGGTGGGCTGTCTGCAGTCTCTGCCAGGGAGCGAGAGGCAGAGGCCTTGTGGGGCCATGACCCTGGGATTAACCTGTGTGCCTAAGTACATCCTGACTCTTTGTAGGCAACTCATGGTCAGTAGCCCTGTTTTGTTACTTCTGTGTTGAAAGCATCTTGCCGATGGTTTGTGCTGACTGGGTTGGTGAGATAGCTTTCCTTTGGTGCTGCAGGCTTGGTCCTAACCCATTCACGGAGAACTTTCCTTCTCCATCTCCGCCTCTCATTTGCCATCCCTTGCCAGTAGCCCCCTGGCCTTTTCGGGAGCTTGGGACAGATGGGCAGTCCATTGGCAAGACACACACCCTAGCTTCCCCAGCACCACCACAGTGAAGCATGGACCGCCAACTATAATCTTGGAGGTCTGACCCCCACCCTACCCCAAGCTGCTCCAGGAGAGAAAGACGGGGGGACCTGCTCCCACGAAGACTACAGCCTTTTGGTGGCAGGGCCCTTCTGTCCCATGGGGCTGTTATCAGTCAGAATGTGACTCGCCTTCTTCCAGAGATGCTCTGAGGCCCTTGTCTAGACCTTCAGGGAGAATGTCCCTCCCTCTCCCAAGAGGAAGGGGGTGGGGAGGAAACATCCTGTGCAGATTCTGCCTTCCCAGAAGCTGTCCTCCTCTTTCCTGTCCCCCCTTAGGCCACCCAGGGGTGCCAAGGGCAGAGGAAACAGGTGGAATCTCTGCTCCTGCTAGGATACCTGTGAGTCGGCCCCAGAATAGAGCAGTTGGCCCTCAACCAAAATGTAATTTTCTGAATTCAGTATCGGATCCCTTTATCTGTGCCTTGAGCTTTTCTTACCTAAAATTCTGGGACAACACAGGGATTCCTTCTGGTTTCATACAGTATCTAGGTGCCTGTCCAGCAAGTGGTTCCTCTGCCTTCCCACCTCAAGTGATGGGGGTGCGGTGCTCCCCAAAAACAGCTGCTAAACGTACATGTCAAGGGAGACTGCTCCAGGATGAATGAGCCTCTCATTGGACACACACCATAGTTGGAATATCCTTTCATTTTTTAATAGATCCTTGGCTGATTTGTGAGTGGGGCTGGCCTGGGTACCCAATGGGCTGCACGAAGATGGCTAGCTCCAAGAACTGGTCTTCTCCTGAGTCTTGTAAGGAAGATCAGAGTCCATGAAGATAGTGGTACAGAGCGATCCTAATTGTAATGTGTCTTCAATTTACCAATATAATCTAGAGTTAATGTCCGATTCCAACCGTGGCTTCCAAGGGGACTTTCTGGGCCAGTGAAGTGCAAGGCCAAGAGGTTGACTCAGGCTGTGTTTTTGACATTCCCATGCAGTAAACTCAATAGTTTCTCAGGTGACACAGGAAGACCATAAGAACTCTTTAGCAAAATCCTTTCAGGAAATGGAAACGTGTCTTGGTGAGAAAAAGGGCAAGAGAGTTATGCCAAGGAATTTGTTCTCTCACCATGAGAGGGTGCCCATTCTTCCAGGGTGGTTAGGGCTGTCCATAGAAAAAAATTCTCCTTGGAAAAATTCACTCCACCCACTCCATAGTCTTGATAGTGCCTCTTCAGATTTTTTTTCCTTTACTTTTTCAGACTTCTTTTGTAATTCAAACACAAAGAACATCTAAAAGGACCCAATTTTGAGTCTCTCAAGGTGATCAAAACTGCCGTTTCACATTTTGATTAACCAATAAACCAAATGCACTTCCATGCGGTTAATTCCAGAGGGACAGGGTAGAACTGCTCAGGGGTGTCTGAGACTGTAAGTCTTCCCAGGGGGAGTTAGTCTCATTCACCCCCCCCCCCACTTTGAAAGAGTGGCGGTTTCAAACTGCAGTATTTATGATTGGCAGCCCGAGGTGAAACCCACTGCATCCTCGAGCCCCCTTCCCTTTTAGACAGTTTTGTTTAATAAAAGTTGTCTCTAGGCACCAACCTGGGTGATTCAAGGATTATAAATTAAATCATCCAAATCTGTGGGAGGGAATTGTATCAGAAGGTAGATTGTGAATTCCTGGTTTGCAGAAGGCTATGGATAACAGTGAGAGTCCCACGTCTATTTCCAGGGTCCATATATAAATTAAGCCTCCAGTGACTTTCTTCTGAATATAGATGAGGGATATGAATACCCTTGTTATCAAACAGCATCATAAAGTCAATTATGACAGATGCTCTTATGTCAAAATATAATATCTTGTCATTTGAACTTCCTTTTGAATTTTAACAACTTTAAAGCTGTTTCAGTTTAAACAAACAAGCAAAAAAAAACAAAGAGTGAAGGGGAAATACACATGGAGTAAGTCTCTGATGAATTATCTCTGACCATAGATCAGGGAGTGAATAGCTTTATTTTCATGCAGAATCATTCATTGGAAAGTGGATTATTACAGATGCAGTGAGGTTTAAAAAAAAGTTGTCTCTAAGATGACGAGGCTTGGTCTTGCGTCAATTCAGTCAGAGGATTCAGAGACTAGTCCCTGGGGAAAGGCGTCCCATTTGGTAACATCATGGAGGGGCAGAGAAACAGAGGAGCCTCCCAGAGATGGGCGGGCCCACTGGCCGCACCAATGGACTCCAAGCTAAGAACAGCAGGGAGGAGGACGTTGGGCTGGGCGGGGCTCCCTTCTGTAGTCCATGGAGTCCCCATGCATCCGAACCAACCCGGTTGGCACCGCAGGGATTGTGCAGCGATACTTTTTATTCACTCGCATGGGGAATGAGATCAGTACAGGAATCCACCTTCCAATGATTGTGGGTGACACAGCTAGTCCCTCCCTGATCTATGGTCAGAGACGGTTCATCAGAGGCTCAATCCGTGTGTATTTCCCCTTCACTCTTTGTTTTTGTTTTAACTGGAACAACTTTAACACTGTTAAAGGGTTAAGCCATTAACCCTATGGACCTGAAGCACAACAGATTGGAGGGGGGCGGGGGGAGCTTGGCTCATGGTCCATGGGGTTCCCGAGAGTCAGGGGGTCTTGGCAGCCAACAAGACCGTGATCCTTTGTGGGGTGGAGACTGCTGGCACACACACGGCGGTGGATGACTTAGAAGGGCAATCTTTTGCTTCCTCAGCAAAAAAGAGGGCTTTCAACTCCCGGGAAGAGGGCGTCTGGGAGACCCACAGGGGCAGCGCTGCCCTGTGCTGTCAGCATCGGCTAGGTGACCATGAGTTAGTTTGGCTTTGTTTCGTTTGCTGCTTCAGCGGGCCCCTTCAGGAAAAGGCAAGAAACAGACTGGGAGATGGGGGGGGGGGGGGGGGGGGGGGGGGGGGGGGGGGGCGCGGGGGCTCTGACTTTTTCTGGGACTGGTTGGTTCCTGCTGGGTTTGGCAGAATGAATTGCTCCTGGACAGCTTCCTCAAGCCCACCTCCCTCAAGCCCACTTCCCTTTCCTCCTTTTCCACCAAGGGGGCGGTGCCCGCAGGGAGGGAACTTGTCTAAACATCACTGCAAGGAAGGAGGTGTGACAGGAGTCTGGAAAAAGGAACACACTGAGCGGTCTCATTAACTGGGTGGGGTAGCCGTTTCCTGAGGTTAATTTAACAAGCAAGGATGCTAATTTTCCCTTTTGCAAAGAGGGTGTGTGACTGCACAGAGCAGCTTCATTTGGGGCTAAGGTAGGTCCCTCCTCTCAACGCTACTCATTTCTTTGTTTGCATATGGATTTGCCCCTGGAGAGGTTCCCATGAGAAGGGTAGGGAAAGCTCCCACCTGGTCCAGCCCTAGTGCCAGATCCATCCGTGGTGCCTGCCTTTTGTGTTCAGTGCCAGCTGGGTTGGGCCTACAGGACAAGCACGCTCCTCGGAAAGCACTCTCCCTTCTGCCTTGAACTCAGAGATCTCGGCAGTGGGATTTTATGTGGGCTTTTTTGCCTTGGCACATTAAATAGACCTTGAAGTAGTGTTTTGATGGGGCATGTTACCCCCTCTTGCTGCGGGATAAGGGCAGGCAGCCCCAGTGGGTGCTGCAGCGGCCCCATGTGTGGGAGGGTAGGACTTGGTGGCCATTTTTATGGAAGTGGATCTCCAAGGCTTCCCTCCCACGTGCATTCAAACCTCCGACCATTAGCTTAGCACCCCATCACAAACTGCTCCGGCCCTCTAGGGATGAGCTCACTAAACTCCCGGCCATCGAGTCCATGTTGGCTCACAAGTGGCCCTGCAGGATGGGGTCAGACTGGCCCTTGTGGGTTTCCAGGACAGGAATAGAAAGCCCTCTTTTGGGAATGCCTGCCTGGCGGTTTCAACCTGCCTACCTGGGAGTTAGCAGCCCCACCTGTAGCCACTGTGCCTCTAGGGATTTTAAACGTGCTATCCCTTCTGATTACAATTTGGATCTCTGGGACAATGTCATATGCTAAAATGGAGAGGGGAGGTGATGGTGATGAGGTTTATCCGAAGTCTCCTGCATTCATAAGCTCTGCAGAGTTTTGGTTTGCTCAACGCTCATCACCTCTGGGAGAATCCATGCTGTGTGCAGGGAGACTCATAGAACACGCCAAGCCGTGTGTGAGGATTGTCTGTGTCTGAGCCAGTGAAGCCTCCCATCGTAGCTCTAGGGCAGTGGTTCTCAACCCTCCTCATGTTACGACACTTTAATTCAGTTTCTCATGTTGTGGTGACTCCCAACCATGAAATTGTTTGTTGTTGCTACTTCATAGCTGTACTTTTGCTACTGCTGTGACTTGCCTTGTAAATATCTGGTGTGCAGGATGTATTTTCATTGTTAAAAATTGAACATATGTAATTACATATGGTGAAATATCTATGTGTTTTCTGATGGTCTTAGGTGTCCCCTGTGAAAGGGTTCCTCGACCCCCAAAGGGGTCTCGACCCACAGGTTGAGAACCACTGCCCTAGGCGGATGTCTGTACCGCTGGTGGATGATTGCTTGACTTGTATGCACTGCCTGAGTCCATGGTGTGTTCACCTCTTAGATTTCCTTCTGTAGACCTGTGCCCACCGCTCTGGGAAACCAGGGAGGCGTGGCTCGCAGACCCGGGTGTAGAAACTGTGGTTGTTGGGTTGGCATGTGCCCCAATTAGCCAAGTCTCTCGTGACTGGGGATCGCCCTGAACAACTGTCCTGTGGAAAGGAACTTAGGGCTGTCGCCCCACGGCCAGGGCTGCTCTAGCAATGAGCAGTTGCCCAGCGTAGAGTCAGCCTGGGTGCTGAGAGGATTCAGGCAGGTTCCTGCTGCGCATCGGCCCCGCTCACTGAACAAGGTGGGATTTTTCATGTGGATTTATTTCTTGGAGTTCAGTACTACAAACTTCTTCTCTGGTTGATCACAGGCCTGGTGGCTGCAGGGTGCTCAGTTACTGAAGCCTGTGTTGGATTTCGACAGGCGGTCTTTGCCCCTTGGGGCTGGCATGAGACGCTCTTGCTCTGTACTTGGCAAAGTCGTTGTGGTTGCTATGGGGAGGTGCTGTTGAGTTGAGTTCCGATCCATGGCGAACAGAGCGAAATATAGCCTGGACCATCCTCACAATTGGCCTGGTGTTTGAGTTCATCGGTGGGGCCCCTGTGTTCTGTCATCCTGTCCAGGGCCTTCCTCCGAATCTCTGCCTCTCTGCCTTACCAAGCACCAGGTCCTTCTCCAGGGACTGATGGACTCACAGTACGTGAGCCAGAACTCTCACCATCTTTGCTTCTAAGGAGCATTCTGGCTGTGTGTCTTCCAAGACAGATGTTTCTTCTTTTAGCTGCCCATAGCACTTTCCATATTCTCACCCAGCAGCGTAATTGAAATGTATCGATTCTTCTTTGGCCTTCCTTACTTAATATCCAACTTTCTTTGTTTAGTGATTCATTTTATTGTGGGCTCATATAGCTCTTATCACAATCCATACATCCGCCCATCGTATGTCAAACACATTTGTACATTTTTTTGCCCTCGTCGTTCTGAAGACATTTGCTTTCTATTTAAGCCCTTGGCACTGGCTCCCCATTTTCCCCTCCTTCCCTGATTCCCCTCCCTCATAAACTCTTGATAATTTACAAATTATTATTACTTTGTCATATTTTGCACTGTCTGACATCTCCCTTCGCCCACTTCCCCGTTGTCCATACCCCAGGGGAGATGTTGTATCAATATCCAACTACATATGCGGCAGTTGAAAAGACCATGGCTTGGGTGAGGTGCACCTTAGTCTTTCTAAGTAGCATACTTGCTTTCAGCTAGAAAGAAAAAAGGTAATGTCAAAAATATGTTTTTTAATCAGGAGAAAAGACACTCTTGTGAAGCAAGCGCTTGAAAGCAGGCTCAGAACGGCAGAACTCGGCTTGGCCCTGAAGACAAAGTGCAACAGCTGTGGCATTCCTGGAGGCGTGAGCCTCCCCCACAGAAAGATGGTCCCTGTGATCGATGTGTTTCCCCTTAGGAATTCCCTCATGTGGGTGTGGATGTGTGCTGACATATGGGTGTAAAAATCTATGTACACATTTGAGAGACCTTACAAAAATAGTTATACTCTGTGGTCTATAATTATGCTTTTAGAAAATTAATCCAGAGTAAATAATTAGATGTAAACAAAAGGAGGGTGTGTTTCTTTGCAGCTATTGACAATAGTCAATAATTGTTCACAAAATCCAATTTGGTATGCTAGGAAACATGCATTCATAGGAATCTACGTACAGATATTAAACATTATGTGGCATAGTCCTAACATGAAAACGTTTAAAGCCTCCGGTCACAACCAATATGGGTAACTATTTCAAGTCTGTTAGAAAGATAAAAAGTGGGCTTTATTTCTACGTGAGGCTACTCATTCGTTATTTTTCCCACCCCATATTCGTAAAGTGAACACAATAATTCTAAATGCAGATTTGGGGTGGGGAACTTGTTATTTTATTATTTTAATGTGGTTCAAAAAACCCGAACCCACTCCCCGCCATCAAGTTCATTCTGACTCATGGAAACCTTACAGGAAAGGGTAGAACTCTCCTCTGGGGTTCCAAGACTTTTCACTCTTTATAGGAGTAGAAAGTCTCATCTTCCTCCCTGGGAGCAGCTCCTACTTTTGAACTGCTGACCTTGTGGTTCACAGCACAATACACAAACCACATTCTTAAAAGTTGAGACTTATCAGACCAGTTGAGCCTGGCGGACGTCCCAGGGCTCCTGCCCTGAGTCCTCTTTAAACCTTGAACCATAACTATCCCATGAAGTCATCTTAGCCAAACAATAGATTGGGTCATAAAATAAACAGTCGCTCGTGAGTGGCTGAGCTCCTTTAGGGTAATATAGGGAGCTGATAATGGAGGCCTGGAGGGAGGGAGAATGTTTTGAGAGTGATGATGGCAATGGATGTGTAAAAGTGGCCTGAATACAACTGATGTTGTTAGGGATTGTGATGGGAGTTATAGGGTCCCCCCAATAAAATGATTAATTTTTAAAAAGGGGGGGGAAGGGGAAAGGGGAGTTTTTTTTTTTTAAAGAGGAGCTTGTAATCAAGGGCTCAAGTGGAAAATATTGGGAAATGTATGTGGAAATATGTGTGCAAATGTGCTTGATACAAATGATGTACTGAATGTTGTAGTAGCTGTAAGAGCCCCCAATAAAATTAAAAAAAAAAATCTCATCTCTGTGAGACCAAGTTGGCAACACTTGGGCGATGAGAGGGCAAGAGGGCAGGGAAAGTGCATGCCTGGAAACGGACCCATCAGAACAGAGATGATGAGAAAGTTGACACGCGGTATGAACAGGACTGTCATTGTCGACACTGAGTAACGGATGGTATAGGAATTGTTAAAGGGGGACTTTCATCAAAAACCAGCCCAATAATATATGTTTAGAAGCAGACAAGAGAATTAAATGTTGAAGAAGATAGTGTTTTAAGTTGCTTGTTCTAAGCGTCAAAATAGAAGGATCATTTGTATCTGAGAACTTGAGATGATCAAGTCCAAATCAGCCATCCCATCACATTTTCCACCTAAAGAACCATCATTATCTGGGGTTTACATAGTGAACATTCTAGACTGCTTTGGTGGGAAAGCTAGGGGAAAAAATTCAGCAGCTCCATGTTTAGTTTTGGTTCAAGTGTGTGTGCCAAGGGGAAAGGACCCACTGTCATTTGCATTGTTCTGTCAAGCATGGGATAGTCCCTGAGACTGAATTTCAGGTGGTGTTGGCCTCTGTCCTTCATATTTCACCCTTTGCACCATTTCGGTTTGTGTTATAGAATGAATCCAAAACGTCTGAAGTATAGCTGCAGGTGTTAGGTACCATTGAATGAGTTCCAACAGATAGTAGCCCCGTGCACAACAGAACGAACCATGCCCGGTCCACACAGTCTCACTTCTTCCTGTGCTCAAACCGTTGTGCCGTCACTGTGTCGCTCCATCGTTTTAGGGCCTTCTGCTCTTTTCTGTCCCACTACTTTATCAAGCATGATGTCCCGCACCAGGGACGAGTCTCTCCTGACAATAAACATGTCCAAAGTACGTAAGGTCCCTTTGCTTCTGCTTCTCTTTGCCGCCAATTCTTCCAGGAAGCACTCTGGCCTTACAAGACAGATTTGTTTGCCTGGTTGGAAGTCCATACTTCTTTCAGTATTCTTCAACAGCACCACAATTCAAATGCATCAGTTCTTTTTCAGTCTTCCTTGTCCAACTTTCCATGTCCAACTTTCACATGCAGATGAGGCAATGAGAAAGAGGATGCTTGGAGCAGACACCCTTTAATTTTCAAAGTAAGATCCTTGCTTTCCAATACTCTAGAGATGTCTTAGCAGAGTTACCCAATGCAACATATCTTGATTTCCTGACTGCCGCTTCCATGAGCATTGTATATGGATCCAAAGAAGACAGATCCTTCACAATTTCAACCTTGTCTCCATCTATCGTGATGTTACCTGTTGGTCTAGTGGTGAGGATTTTTATTGTGATCCATGCTGAAGGCCACAGTCCTTGATCTTTATAAGCAAGTGCTTCAAGTCCTCCTCACTTTCAGGAAGCCAGGTTGTGTCGTCTGTGTGTTGTAGGTTGTTAGTAAACGTTCCTTCAATTCTGGTGCCAGATTCTTCTTCATATAAACCAGATTTTCTGATGATTTTCTCAACATACAGATTGAATATGTATGGTAAGAGGATTCCACCTCGATGCACACAATTCCTGACTTTAAGCTTTGAAGTGTTCCCTCGTTCCTTCTCATACCTGCTCTGTATTTCCCCTTCTTCTCCAGGATAGCTATAGCTTGTGATGCTCCACCTAGTTCAGTGGTTCTCATCATTCCTATTGCTGCCAACATTAAACCGCTCAACATTAAAACCGCCTTTAATACATTTCCTCATGTTGTGGACACCAGCCCCCCGCGACCATCAAATTATTTTCGTTGTTATTTCATAACTGTAATTTTGGTACTGTTATGAGTGGGACGCCCCCTGCAAAAGAGTCCTTCAATCTCCAAAGGATAACAACCCTCAGATAGAGAACTGATGACATAGTCGAATGCCTTGTCCTAACCAATAAAACCCAAGTCAACATCATTCTAGTATCTCTACTTTTAGCTACAATTCATCTGATATCAGCAATGATATTCCTTGTTCCAGGTCCTCTTCTGAATCTGACCTGAACCTCTGACAGCTCCCTGTCAATGTATTGTGGTGACTGTTGTTCAGCTATATGTGATATCAATCAGAAGAAAGATAGGAATCTCTATCCCTTTAAGTGGTTACAGTCTCAGAAACCCACTGGGCCAGTTCTCCCCTCCCTAATAGAGTCACCATAAGTCAGATGGCATTGAGTTGGCACCATTGACTCAATGGCAGTGAGTTTAATTTGGAGGGGGATGTTGGGTGACATCAAGGATATTATTCTATAATTAGAGCAGTCTTTTCTGCAGGTACAATGTCTAAAAATGCCCTTTTTGACAGTATTTTTTTTTCTCCTTGATACTAACATCGTTGAAAAGAAAAAAAAAGAACGGGATTAATATTAAGGCTTGGATTGCATAACAACTAGCCCAACACACTAACTGCCTTGGAGTTGATCCCAACTCAGTAACCCCATAGGACAAAATAACCTTGCCTCTGTGGATTTCTGAGACTACAACACTTTTTTTTTTCTTCAGTTATCAGTCATTTTTTTTTTTTAAGTTTTTTCTTTTTTTTGGGCATCACTGCTTTCCGGTGGTGGGAGTAGGAGGCCCAGCCCCACTGCTGGAATTGAACCTCCATCCCAGTGGGCCGCAGTCCCGCGCACAACCACTACGCCACCGGGGCTCAGCCCTTATCAGTCATTTTTTACCCCAACCATTTTATTAGGAGGTAAATCAGATATCAAACCATTCCATAGTTCATTTACATCAAGCAGTGTTGTACAATTGCTACCCAAATCATTTTCAAAACATTTTCTTCCTTCTTGAACTTGATATCAGCTCCCCCTTACCCTCTTACCCCAAATCCCCAACCTTTCCCACGGTATCCCCTACCCCCAGGAACTCTTATTCAGTTGCTGTCTCTATAGGTTCATCAGAGACTATAACTCATTACAGGAGTAGAAAGCCTCATTTTTTCTCCAGCAGAGTGACTCGTGACTTTGAACTGTTGACCTTGCAGCTAGTAACCCAACACATAACCCACTAAGCCAAGAGAGCAGAAAGGAAGTGTTTGTTTTGTTTTGTTTTGTTTTTGTTTTGCGGTATCACTGCCCTCAGGTGGTGGGAGTAGGAGGCCCAGCCTTTGCTCCGTGGAGCTGGAATCGAACCTCCATCCCAGTGGGCCGCAGTGCCGCGAACAACCACTGCGCCACCGGGGCTCAGCCCCAGAAAGGAAATGTTTAGTTAAGCTATCACATACAAGAGATTTAGCTATTCTCATACCATCTTGCCCATCCTTTTGAAATGGACTATTTCAAAATCAGTCATTGGTTGATTTTGAATGATTGAACATATACATCTGTGACAGTCACCTAATCTGGAGTCAATTTGAGGGTTAGGATTGTCCGGGTGGAGTATAGTCTGTCAATCTGGAGATAGTCAAAGAGACCTCTGTGTGGGCATAGCCGTCTCCCCTAAGAATTCTGGGAAATCTGGTAATTCCTTCTTGGAAGAAGAATACACTCTCTCCCTCTCTTGGAGTCACTCTACTGACAAGTCTTACGTCATGTGAGACATCCCTGAGGAGAAGCCACATGAACCTACCCTGATGCGACTAGAAACCTGGACCTAGAAGCAACGTAGACCCCCTGCCAGCGCTGAGATACTTCTGCCACCACTGACTTTGCACCCACTGACTTGTGATCTTCCTGCATTCAGCATCATTGTTTGTGTTTCGTGAGTCTGAAGAGAATTTTATAGATTGCCGTATATGTGCTAATATCAGACTTATGGACTTGAGCTGGACTGGGCTGGGATATTTTTCTCAATGTTCAATTGCTCTTGTATATAAACCTCTCCCTTATGTACATATGCATGTTTATGAATTTGTTTCTCTAGTCAACCCAGACTAACACATTATGGTACCTTGGGATGGGGCTACTGGAGAAACAAATCATAAAAATGGAGAGTAGGTATTTGTTTGACTTCTGCCTCATAGTAGTGTTTCTTCTTTGGCTAGCCAGAAGTCAGATATATCCATGTAGTTTACTGTATTGTTTTCTAGAAACAATATGGGAAGTTAAAGCTTTGATTATTTTATTTGGATGCTCTCTTTTGGTATTCCTTTATGAAATGGCAAAAATGAATGTTGTCAATTTATATTTTGAACTCAGGGGTAGAAATCACCATTTGAATTTCTCAAAAACCGTGCTACTAAAGGAAAATGGCTGACCGAAGGTCAAAATGGCTGACAGAAAGCCTGGATCTGCTTTGATGCCTTCAGAGACTTAATCCAATATTTCCTGTAAATAGAATAGTTTAGGTAAGGATTTAGATATGCTAAATAAGGATTGAACTTGACTGTTTTAAGAATTGAGTCTAGAGGCAGTGATGCCCACCAGAAAAAAGAAGAAGAAGAAAAAAAGAATTGAGTCTAGTATCTGATTCTACTTTGTTTATACAGACTTCTACTTATTTTTGATATAATGATTTATAAAAATGATTTGGGGAAGTATGAAAATAGAGAGTTTGTAAAGCCACTTGCTTCAAGCCTTTAACTTGTTCTTTAGATGGGCTTAGCCTTCAGAAAAGATAAGTCCCACCCAGTACTTTGAAGTACTCAGGACTTTTGCATTCCAAAAGATCTGCCTAAGGGCCAGATTGACGAACTTTTTTTTTTTTTTTTTTTAAATCTTGAGCTAGTGATTATTTTCAGGAGCGGGGAAGAATCTGGAACCACGAAGAAAACCTCTTTATAACTGAATGTTAAAGGAAGCCTGTGGCAGGCTGAAATGCTTGCTAGGTGACCACCTGGGTCTGTTTGTTGCGTGGAAGTGGGAGAAATGCAGCAATAAAGAGATGGGTCGAGTCTAGTCACTGACACCCGTGAACTTGGTTTACAAGGAACTAAAGGAAAAGGCGAGAGTGGGTCAACTGGTCTGAAGTTCATGACCTAGCACAAGAGGACTAGGCTTGCTGAGAATTTGTGATGGAGCCATGGTCTAAGGCAAGGCAACCAATGAACACCCTAGTGAGGCCAAGTGAGGCAGGCCACATTGTGTTGACCAGAATCCAACCAGACGAAGAGAAGTTATTTGAGTCTGTGAACTGGTGCATATTGCTGCACCAGTGGATGGCCTGTCCTGATCTGACTTTGCTTATGGATGTTGACTTCACAAGGTTCCAGCTAGAATGTAGATTCTTCACATTGAAAAATACGATTTTTTTCCCCCTCAGAGCACTGGGTTGATATAAGTGGACAGTATAGAAACTGGACACCCAAAATAGGGGGATAAAGGCATGAAGGAGTTGGCTTCCAAACGCTCAGAGGCAGGGAAATATATTCATAGGATTATAGACTTAAGGTATAGATGTTACTTAACTGCAATTGTTAGGCATAGGATATATTTTTTGTCTTGTTCATTTATAGACTTAAGTTATAAATGAGGGTGGCACATTTGAATTGTATGGATTCTAGTTTTATCCTGTTAGGTACAGATGCGATTTTATTATCGTTTGTTTGAAAATTGCATATGGTTACAGAGCTATGTGAAAGTGTCAAATTGGCAAGGGGTAGTCTGTGTCAGTCACCTAATCTGGATTAAGATGGTAAAGGTGAAGTCTAGTCTGTCAATCTGGAGGGAGCCAACGAGCCCTCTGTGTGGGCATAGTCATCTCCTCTGAGAATTCTGCGAAATGTGGTCATTCCTTCTTGGAGGCAGAGACACTATCTCTCTCATGTCACTTCCTTGGACACTTTCTATTGGTAACCTCACTCCCTGGGAGACATTGCAGCTGACAAGACACATGGCAGCATGAGCCCTGGAAACTGAAGGAACCATGAGGAGACCCCGCCAGGTCTGAGATGGTTCTACTAGCACTAGATACACAAGACTCTGCACCCACTGGCCTGTGACTGTCCTGGTGACATTGCATGTGCTTTGTGAGTCTGAAGAGGACTTATAGATTGGTATCAGACATATGGGCTAATATGGGACTTATGACCTTGGACTGGACTAGCCTGAGATATTTTTTCGATGTTAAATTGCTCTTTCTTATACACATATGCATTTTTATGAATTTGTTTTTCTAGTCTACCTGGACTAACACAATATCCTTGGAGAATCATACCTTCCTCATGTTTTCTAAAATTTGTCTCCTACTCTCTGGCTTTGTGTTAGCAGAGATAGTAGCTCGTTTGGGGAGTGAAGGCTAAAGGTTGGACTGGGGAGACAGTGGATGGGAATGCTGCTAGACCCTTGTGTTAGCTGGGTTGACTAGAGAAACAAATCCAGAGACACTTATCTGTGTATAATAGAGAAATTTATATCAAAGAGTAATTGCATAATGAGAAAACATTCCAGTCCAATAAAGATCAAGCACATAAGTCTGATTTTAGCCTCTATGTCCAATACCAGTCTATAAATTCCTATTCAGACTGACACAACACATGTAGTGACACCAAATGCATTAAGATCAAAGGCCAGTGGGTGGAATATCTTGTGGATCCAGTGGAGGTAGAAGCATCTCAGCACTGATGTGATGTGACTCCTCCAGCCCCAGGACTCTGACTCCATCAGTGTGGCTCCATTGGTGTAGCTCCCTGTGGCTTATCGACAAGAATATCAAGCAGAGAGCATATTCAGTAAACTATTTATCTTCGTCACACCTTCAAATGAGGTCATCAAGCTGCAACCTGATTGACAGGCTAGACCCCACCCTTTCCTCAAGTTTATCGTAGGGTAAGTAATTGTCACAACCCTGTTGGGCAGGAGAAGAGGGTTCGCTTGTGAGTTCAAGCAGGTCTATGCTGTCTGTGGAACTGAAAACCAAGTTCAGGTGGTAGAGACAGGAGGCAGGTAGTCACTCACCCATTTTCCCTTTGACTCTCTTTGTGAAGGCAGCCCTTCATGCTCTTCCCAAGTTTCATGCTACCCTGTGTACTGCCCTCTGCACCCACCACCTCAATCCCTTCCCTGCCCCCAAGGAAGGACTCCAGTCTCCTTTTTCCATATCTGCCATTCTTTCCTGCAGCCCCCAACTCTCTCAGGGATCCTGCCTCTTCCCACACAAACACACAGTGGTGGGGCCCCTCTTCAAGAAAACAAAAGATCTTCCTGAGGTGACGTAGCCCTTAGACTCTTCCTTGTTATTCTGCTCTTCCCAACCAAATCTCTCTCTCTCCATATATATATATATATGTATGTATACACACATATGATATATGTATGTATATATATACACACACACATATACACATAATTATAAGAGGACTACATTCAACCTCCATATCCTCAACACTCACTCAAGAGAAGTATGCTACCATTCTCCTCGGAGCCTGCTGTGTCCCTCTTCCCTCTCAACTCAAGAGCTTGCTTTTCTTTAGAGGCTGACTTTGGGATATTATATTGTGTGTCACTTGTGGTGTTTGCTTTGGAATTTGGAATAAGTGGACTCGTGTTTTCTTGTATCCTGTGCAGACTGGTTTTTTTTCTTCCTTGTCTGACGATAACATCGAGTCTCTGTCGGATGAAGACAGGATTTTTCCACATCATATACTCTAAAATATAAACAAACTATTTGCCAATATTTAGTGTGCAAGTTAAATTAGCTATTCTCCCTGAGTCTCCCAGTTATATGAGGTGTTTGTGTGACTTATGATGAAGCTGACTAAGCTAGCTATTCTCCCTGATGCTCCCAGTTATCTGGGGACTTTGTGTGACTCAAGTTAGGTGGATGGTTCGCTTCCCTGAAGGCCTGTCAGTGGGATTCAAGAGCCACTGTCAGTGACTCCTAACAAGACAGACCTGTTTATCTACCCCCAGGAGTCTGAGGTCTTTCCTTATCACATCCCTCTCACCTTAGTCACATAGACATCCCTAAGTCATTATCACCTTATAGCCCTTAAGACAGCCCCCTCTTGTGACATGTCCTGACGGGTGGCAGTAGGACACATATGTCCCCCATAAGGCTATTTAAGTGGGGAAAATTGATATATGCTCCCCTGCCTCTCCTGCCTGCCTCTCTCCTGTCCCTGAGCGCTGGACGCTCTGGGATCCTCTCTCATCATGTAATCCCTCTCCTGCCTTTCTCTCCATGTGGATCACCAAGCGGGGCAGAGGTGAGCATGCTACCCTGATGTGATAATATGTCTGACTCTTATTGTTTCTCTCTCATGCTCTCTATGTCCTTATTATAATAAATAATAATTATTGCTGTACAACTGCCTATTGAACCCGTGATGTATGTACCAGAAGCTGGCCTCTTCTCATAAGTCTCCAGTCTACCACTCGTGGACATCTCAATCCTTTCCAGTCTTTCTCCTACTCCAGTTTCTCCCTTACGCCCTCCCCACCTGTTCTGTTCCTCTGCCTCCTTCTCCTTCCCTCCGCCAGGTGCTGCTGTCATGCAGATGCACGTGTGTGTATTCACACACATGTGTGCAGGGCTGTTCTACTGGAACCAGGGGGTATGCATCTCTTGAACTTTGCTGGAGATGCATCAATGGGTTTCCAAGGAAATTCTACCAATGTACGCCCCTAACCCCAATCTCCCTCCCCTGGCAGTGGCCTGCAGGCACCCTCTGACTCCCCATACTGCAATCACTGTATCTGGCCCCGGTGCACAGTCCTCCAAAGCTTGTGTGCGCATTAGGGTGGTGTCTCTCCCCTCTCTGGACAGACGCTCCTGGAGAGCAGGGATCCATGCACTGCTGTGTTCCCTTGGGTCTCCCTTGATCCTGGTCCAAGCCTGACGTGTCGCATGCCTAGGAGCTTGTTTTGTAGGGGAAACAATGGGTACAATACCAGAGCCTGCCAGAACATCTTTGTGTCCACTGCTCCTGAGTCTATTTCTATTAATGTCAGACTAGTAGACCTGTTCACCGGCACCCCCCCCCCCCCACCAGCCGATACATAAGTTTGTGCTTTAAATTCCTCTGAATTTCTTCAGAGACTCTTTTTCAACTTTTTCTTTACCTCCCTGCCTTGAGGTGGGGTAAAGATAGTACCCCAAACACACATTTGTTTACCTTTCATGGGCAAGAATTTAACTACAGCTGAGTCCCGACTGCCTGAGCCCTGGTGGCATAATGATTATGCCTTAAGCTGCAAACTTCAAGGTCAGCAGTTCAACACAATGAGTTGCTCCACAGAAGGCAGGCAGGCTTTCTACTCCCTGAAAGAGCTGCAATCTCTGAAACTCAAGGGCAGGTCTACCCGGCCCTATAGTGTCACTTTGCGTCAGCACTGACTTTGTGGCAGTGAGACTGGAGTGAGAAAGCTTGGCTGCAGTGTCTGGAGTTATGTCTCAGGGTACAAAGGTCCTGTCTCTCCACCTGTCTTCTGAGGTTAGGGACCTCCCCTACGCATGCTCCCCCCTTCATGGCATCCAGGCTTTGTTTCCTCAAAGACCTGATTCTGCATGCATGCCCTTCCTGCTCTCCTATTTCTTACCATTCCTTCTCCAGAATGGTTGCTAAGAGGATACATTTAGTATCCAGGTGTAATATTACAGCATGCACTCCTACTTCTTGGTGTACCTTGTTGGGTGGGTTTAGTGGTCATGCCCTGTTCTTTCTTTCCTTTTTCTTAGTCTGGTCGGAATGTTAAGGGGACATTACAGGCTAAGTATTCTCTTTAGCAGACTTGTGGTTGGGGCATTTTTTAAAACTATGTCCCGAATTTAATGATCAGGAACTTTGTGGGTGACATGTAGATAGACATATGCCTGTTTTCCTGAGGCAGACACTCCCTTTCCATGTTTGTGTGTCGATGCTTCGTAGTCCCCATCTTGCCTCAGTCACTCACTAGCCCTATCACTGTGGGGCAGGTTTTCCACCTGTCTGTGCATGCGTGTCTGGTTCAGTAAATAAAACAGGATGGAAAATACTACCCACCCCCTAAAATGGTGATGAAGAGTAAGTCAGTTCATTCTGGGCAAGGTGCTTAGAATAAGGCCACAAATTTTGTACTCAAACCCCAAACTCACTGTCATCAAGTCAATTCTAACTCAGGATGACCCTGTGGAAGGGTGCTTCCTGACGCGGGAGATATCGCTTCGCCCCTTGTGGGATGCTGGGATGATCCAAGGGGCTGCAAACGCAGACTCCTACATTTTTATCCTGGATTTTAGACTACAGCACAAAAGTCTTTAATTGCCAGGAGGCCAATTAAAGTAATTCGGAAAAGGGGGGGAACTTATACTATGCAAGTTGTTTCTGAGACACGATAGCTTTATTGGAGCAGAGAGCCCCCTTGTCTTTCCTCAGTGTGGCTGGGCTGGTGTGTTTGGACTACTGACCTTGGGATTATTAGTCCAGTGCCTAGCCCACAGTGCATAAGGGCTCAATAGCTGTTGTTATGATCTACCACCTGCCTGCTGGCTGGTCGCTCACACGTGGCTGGGAGGATGTAAACTCTGCCACCAGTACTTCACATCCCAGCAGGGTCGTCAGGTTTCAGTGACGCTTCTGGACTAAGACAGAGTAGAAATAAAGGCCCAAGGGTCCACTTCGAGAAGTCGTGGTGGCATAGTGGGTTACACATTGGATTGGGAACCACAGAGTTGGCAGTTCATAGCAACCAGCCACTTTCTGGGGGAAAGATAAGTTTGTCAAGTCCCATAAAGATGCAACTTTCGGGCTGAGCCCCGGTGGCGCCAGTGGTTGAGTGCGGGACTGCGACCTGCGGGCTTGGCGGTTCAAATCCAGCGGCAGGCCAGCGGCAGGTCTCAGGAACAGCTCTGGGTAGCGCCCACGACCACCAGAGGCAGTGATGCCCACACACACAAAAAAAAAGATGCAACTTTCTGCTCGTGCACAAACTTCACATCTTGGAGACCCATAAGGGCAGTTCTGCCTTGTCTGATAGGGTTTCTACGAGTCAGTGCTCCACCCACATGCAGAAGCGCCCGCCTAGGAGTATCCATTGGGAAGATTGAACCCATGCCACACCACCACACCACGTTTCAAGACAAAATTTCATTGATATGTCATTAGAAATAAATATTTCACGGCTGAGCCCCAGTGGCGTCGTGGTTGTGCGCGGGACTGCGGCCCACTGGGATGGAGGTTCAATTCCAGCAGTGGGGCTGGGCCTCCTACTCCCACTGCAGGAAAGCAGTGATGCCCCCCCCCCAAAAAAAAAATCCTAGCAGAAATAAATATTTCACAATATATAATTACATACCGTTTTTGTGATTAATCACTGTTTTAATTATGTTCAAATTTATAACAATGAAAATACATCCTGCATATCAGATATTTATGTTATGATTCATAACAATAGCAAAATTACAGTTATGAAGTAGTGACAAAAATAATTTGATGGTTGGGGGGGGCACTACCTCATGAGGAATTGTATTAAAGGGTTGCAGCATTAGGAAGGTTGAGACCCACTGCTCTAAGAAGAGATGGCATGAGGGGACTGGGGCAGAGAAAGGGAGAGGACTGAATCAGGAAGGTGGAGAGGTGGGTGAGAGTGAGCCCTGGAAGGGGTGTGGGCTGCTCATTGGGCACCTTGGAAATGAGGAGTCCCCTGGACGAACTCTCTTGGGTTTGGAGTTCTTGAGCACAGTCACCAGAACTCTGGGGGTACTTGGAGTGAGTAGTTTAAACCCATCGGCCACCCCAGGGGAGAAAGATGAGACGGTCTTCCCCGTAAAGAGTCACAGTCGTGGAAGCACTGGGGCAGTTCTTCTCCATCTTGCAGCGTGGCTAGCAGTCAGAACTGACCGCGTGACAGGAAGAGAGTGAGTGAGCACAGTTAGGTTGGAAAAGCAGAGCGGACAGTGGGTCTAAGTGGCAAGGTGGGTATATGGAGAGAGGACAAAAAGAAGCAAAGTTCGAAATTCCATTTACAGGGCGAGGTCTGGGAGAAACCAACAAAAGAAACTTTTAGAACCATCAGTCAGAGATTGGAGGAGAAAACCAAGAGAAAGTGGTATCTGGAAACCCACAGAAGACAAACTTTTAAAAAAATCCTTTTATTGGGAGCTCATGCAACTCATCACAATCCATACATAGGTCCATTGTGTGTCAAGCACATCTGTACGTCCACTGCTCTCATCTTTCTCACAAGATTTACTTTCCATCTAAGCCCTTGGCATCGGCTTCTCATTTTCCCCTCTTCTTCCCCGTAACCCTCCCCCATAAACCGTTGACAATTTATGAATTATTACTTTATCATATCACCCACCTCCCCACTGTTCATACCCTAGTTGTACATAGATCTCCGTAATCGATTCCCCCCTTTCTACCCCACCCTCTCTCCACCCTCCTGGTATTGCCTCTCTCGTCCCTGGTCCTGGAGGGATCATCTGTCCTGGATTCCCTGTTTCCTATTTGTGTCAGTGTACATCGTCTGGTCCAGTCAAACTTGTAAGGTAGAACTGGGATCACGACAGTGGGAAGGAGGACCCATTGAAGAACTAGAGGGAAGTTGCATGTTTCATCATTGTTACACTACAGCTTAACCAGTTTATCTCCTCCCTGTGACCCCTCTGTAAGAAGTCCTTTGCCTACAGATGGAATTTGGGTCCCCAACCTGCATTCCCCCTCATTTACACTAATAACATTTTTAGTTCCTTGATTCCTGGTACCTGATCTCTCTGACACCTCGTGGTCCCACAGACTGGTGTGCTTTTTCCATGTGGGCTTTGTTACTTCTGAGGAGGGTGGCCGCTTGTTTGTCTTCAAGCCTTTAAGACCCCAGATGCTCTTATCTTTTGAGAGCTGGGCACCATCAGCTTTCTTCATCCTATTTGCTTATGCACACATTTGGGATGACAACCTTTTAAAGGACAGATTCCTCAGGAGCACGGCGCCCCAGAGTGCTTGTAGTTTCAAACTGCTGCACTTTGGGGCTGCCGCCCCAGTGTAACTAGTACACCACCAGGGCTCCTCGTGAATGATGACTTTTTTTTTTTTTTAATGTTGCAATCATCTGTTTGCAGATATTTCTTGTCCCTGCCCTCCAGACCTGGGCGCTCTTTGAGGGGAAAGCCAGGTGTCCCCTTCCTCGACCTAGACCTCAGACCCAGCTCAGTGCCTGGAAAAGTCACGCGCGACTCTTGAAGGTTTGGAACACACGGGTTTGTTGACCTGAACGATAGTTTTAACTTAAGCCGCTCCGGGCTTGATTTTTTTTTTTTTTTAACACCATTCATGGAGAAATGCCCTTTTGAGGGCGATCGCCTTGGTGCCAGGGCACTTCACCTGTAAGGCGAAATGGCAAAAGGATGGCAGAGTGCTTTGGCTAACGAGCGACCGGGGCGCGAGCCCGGGACGTAGAGGCGGGCGTCCTTGCCAGGTCTGCAGGACGGCGTGGGCCGCGGGGGGGAGCGACCGGCGGGACGATCCGGAGGGAGCTCGGCGCGTGGCCGCGGAGACCTCCAGGTTTAGAATTAACCGAGTGGCCGACAGCCAGAGCGCGGCGAGGTCGGCTCGCTGCCGTCGCTGGCCGCAGCCCGGTGCCGGGGCAGGTAGCGCCGGGCGGCATGCAGTGGCCCCGGGAATCCGCGCTGCGCTGCTGCGGGCTCTGCCAGTGCCGCGACGCCGGAGGTGAGGCCCGGGGGTGGGTGCGGAGGGGCGGCCGGGCGGTTCAGGTGCCGGGGGGCGGGGGGGGGGGG
>PVJH01032879.1:0-22180 GCA_004026705.1 Nesogale talazaci | reverse complement strand
TAAATCCTGCACACTGCCCTTTATCTTTGCCCTGCCTGATCAACACTTCAGACTACAGCCTTACACCGAAGAACACAATTAAGTGCCTCCCTGTATATGCTCCCAGACCACCCTTGCTTTTGTTTGTTTGTTTGTTTGTTCTGTCTATATATGAGATTCTCTCTCTCTCTCTCTCTCTCTCTCTCTCTCTCTCTCTCTCTCTCTCTCTCTCATTTTACTCCTTTGTGATAAATGTTTTACAAGCAGCTTTCCAGAGCACAGGGGTCTGATCTGTAACACTTGTTGATTTCCAGGATGTAAATACTCCCTCTGAGGCCGATTTCAGGCTGCCACTGTGACTTCACTAAAGGGGGCTCTGGGAAGAGGCACCCACAAGCACACTGCTGTCAGTCTTGCCCGCTGTGGCCTGGGGGAGAGGCGCGCCCATCTACATGGTGCTGGCCAGTGCAAAAATAGGAGAGGTGGAGGGGAGGCAGGGAACAGCATAAGAAAAGCTGACACTCAGCAAACTTCTCAAATAGTCCAACAGCTCGCTTCATAAGGGGTCCACGAAAGAGGAACGGATCAAAGCTGTGTCTAGTAATTATAAATGTATTACCCAGTAGAACCCACTGTGGTATGGCTCGTGAGTTCACATCGCCACCTTTCAAGGAGCAGCTAAGCGTTCAAGCCACGTGGTACCTCTAGGGTCTCTCAAGAATGTCAATGTTGTTGTAGTTGTTGCTCTGAGGTGCCCTCGCGTGGGTTCTGACCCATCGGGACCCTGTGCCCAGCAGAACAGAACCACGCCTGCTCCTGTTCCAGCAGCACCCTTCTTCTTTCTGATGTGCCTGGGCCCACCCATCCCTCCAGCCACTGCATCTTGTCGCGGGCCCTCTTCTCCTCCTCGGCTTTACCATACATGTTGTCCTTCTCTAGGGACCGCTCTCTCCTGACCACATGTCCACGAACATGTGGACAGGAGCTCTCAGGAGCTGGTCTTACTTTCTTGCAGTACAGATCCGTTTGTCTATTTAGCCGTCCATGGTATTTTCAATATTCTTCTCCAGCATCATCACTCAAGTGCATCCATTCTTCTTCCGCCTTCCTTACTCCCTGTCCAACTTTTACATACACACGGGACCATTGGGGATCCATGGCTTAACAGAAAAGTGGTTGAAGGGAGACATCGGACATGAAAAAATAATAATTTATAAATTATCAAGGGTTCGTGAAGGAGGGAGGGTACAGGAGGGAGGGGGGAAATGAGGAGCTAATACCAGGGTCTCAAATGGAAAGGAAATGTTTTGAGAATGATGATGGCAACAAGTGTGCACCTGTGCTTGACACGATGGATGGATGGATGGAGATAGAGTTGTACGAGTCCCCAATTTAAGGAAAAAGGAAAGATAATGCCATGTCTTATGGACTATAAAATATTTTCACATACATTGTACCCTTTTACCGTTTACACAGAAATGTTGTAACGACAAGTATGATTTTGTAGAGGAAGGAACTGAATCTTGCATGTTTCCACACAGTTCAGACAGGAGCTAGACCCAAGGTCACTTGAGCTTAGGCCCATGTACTATTCACCTCAGTGGGTGATGAGTGAGGCCACCATCCATGAGGTTAGCAATTTGAAACTCCTCGGGAGAGAGGTGAGACTTTCTAGCCCTGTTAGGGTGACAGTCACGGACACCCACGGGGGCACTTCTACCCTGTCCTAGAGGCCGCTGTCAGTTGGCATTGACTCCAGGGCAGGGAGTTTGGTTTGCTTTACCTTTCACTTATGGCGAACCTGCCCGCAGTGTGACCGTGAGTATTTGGCCACCTGTAAGAATTGCAATAGGAATCCTGGTGGCACTCTTAGGGTGAGCATTAGATTGCTAACCGCAAGGTGAGCCGTTCAAACCCACCAGCCCCTCTGCAGGAGAAAGACGAAGCTGTCTGCTCCTGTCAATTGACAGCTTCAGAGACCCTACCCCAGGTGGCTGTGAGTCGGAATGAATTGGAGGGGAGGGAGTAAGCCTGGGAGGAGGAGGAAGAGGAAGAGGAGGAGGAGGAGGAGGAGGAGGAAGGGTCTAATGAGCGCAGTGTGTACTTACATGCTGGATCTTTGGAGCGGAACACCCAGCGAGTGACAGAGCAATGAATGGTGAGACTCTTGGTATTGAGAGGGGACCTAGTGAGAGGTTAAGAAGAGGGGCTTGGGAATCCAGTGCATGGATTCAAACTCTGCTTCTACACCTGACCAGCCACCAGGTCTGGAGCAAGTTAACCTTGTGTGCTTTGGTTTCTTAAGAATAATTACTTTTGCCTCAGCGGACTGTTGTGAGGCTTATAGTCCAAATGCTTAGACTGATGCCTTGCACTACACCGAGCACTTAATATTATTTTATAGCCTTTATAACTTTCTTGTCTAGTCCATAGTCTCCAAATGCTACAGTGATAAGTTAGTATCCTTTCATGATGCAAATCTGAGGAAAAGAAAACCGTGCCAAACACGTAATGCTACTAATTTAAGTACAGTTACACAACCACACAGCCCTCGCGCTCAGCGAGACTTTATTAAGTGGTGTTTCTGGGGATGTTTCAAAACAGCTGCCAAAAGAATGCTCTGCGATATTCATAGAGCTAGAGTGGAAGTAAATGACCGTGTGGTCTTTCCTCATCGCCCATTCCCCTGCTCAAGTGTTTGCCAGTGGCTTACATGGCCCACGGCATCCTTTGCTGCCAAGTGCGGTTATAAGTCAAAGTTATTGAGACATTAACTGTATTCCATATAAATAAGGAAGGAGGGAGAGGGGAGGGATCTTCTGTGGCTTACTTACCCTCAACTATTTTCTTCCCATGTCAGGCATCTGGTTATTTCTCCGTATTTTATTTTTATATCTGCATGAATGTTCATGGCTTTAGATGGTAAATTCAATCAAGAGACTAGGCCTCTTTGTCAGTCTAGAGCAGGGATCAACAAGTCATGCCCGTATCTGGCCCACTGCCTGTTTTTGTACAGTCTGCAAAGAGAAGGATTTTGACACTTTTAAGTGGTATTTTTCAAATAGCAAAAGAAGAGCAATATCATGTGCCACCTGAGAATGACATCACATTAGAATTTCCGTGTCTGTAAATAAGGTCATATTGGAACACAGCTGCCACTTGGCGCTCATTCACTTCAGACGATCTCTCTGATTTCGTGGTACAGTAGCAGGGCTGAGTGTTGTGGTGACAGGGTCTGACCCATACTGCCTAAAATATCTACAATCTAGCTCTTCACAGAAAAGATGGGTTGACCTCTGTCCTAAAACAACTGCTAGATCCCCTAAGAAAAAGTTAAGGTTTTACCAGTAAATGCTAGACTGGCCAGCCATGTTGACACTTTCAAGGATTGTAAACCATATGGAAAACTGGAAAAACAGTGCTGTGGAGCAGTTTGTCTTTTTGGTTTTTGTTTTTCAAGTCACATGAGATTCATTGGTTGAAAATATCCAAGAAAGTTTCCTTTTGGAAGCGTTAACTTCAAGTCTCAAGTCTCAGGCAGCACCGCTTCCATAAACCAGGAAGAGTCAGCCCAGCTGCTTAGGAAGGTTTAGAAGATTAAAGGAGATGGGTTCATTGTTATTATAAGGTATCTTCCCAATGTGCCTTAAACCTTACAGGGCTTGACTCTCATTTCTTTCTGGACCTCTTCCCCAGGAGGAAAAACCCTTGTGGCTAGAGTCCGTCTTAGGTGGGAGTGGTGGTAGGCACGGTGGAGATAACTACTAACACTCCACCAGCAAGAGAGCCCCCGGGCTGGCTGGAAACCCTGGGGAAGGATGAATGGATCTGCTTTACTGGAGCGGAGGCCCGCATATAAATAGTTACTCTGTCAGAATCTTCTCTGCTGTTGTCCTAAACCTGGACGCACTCCGTCAAGGAGTGTGGCTTAGGCATTACTGCCACGTATAAGGTTAGCAGTTCACACTCGCCAGCTGCTCCAGGGGAAGAAGATGAGGCACTTGCTCTGCTCCTGTAAAGATTTACCATCTTGGTAATCCAGGGAGCATCCTACCATGTCCTCTAGGGTCCCTGTGAGTCAGAAATTACTCAACGAGCAAGTGTTGCCGGCAGGTTTGGTAAACCCAGACTCAAGCCTCTGGTCCATTTCTGATTCACCTCGACCCTGTGTAACAGGGTTTCTGAGGCTGTAAATCTTTAGCTGAACCACAGAGCCTCATCTTTCTCCAAAGGAGTGGCTGGTGGGTTTGAACCATTGACATTGCAGTTAGCCATCAATTGCTTGGCGAACACCACCGCCAGGACTTGAGGTACAAGGCACTGCAGACCCTACTCCATGGGACACTGCTGTCACAGACAACACATACTTTGACTTGAGCCTTGAAAACCCAAGCATAATTCTGAAAACTGTTTCTAACAAGTGTGACTTTTCTCACCTGTTTTTGCCATTGTTGTTTTCCTAGTTATCTCACCTTTTTATTGGGTACCTGGTGTCAAGATGTTTCTCCACACTTTAGGAAGAGACAACAATATTAAAACATATAAGCTTGAACTTCTGATCTTCACTGCAGTGCTCCAAAGCATCTAAAGTGCAGTTTCACCATAAAGTACCGCAAGGACAAAGGACTCATTTATCATATGTCGCATGCAGCCCTTGATAGTACTAGGTATTAGCAATTATTCATAATTCTTCTACCAAATTCTGGATATACCTTTTCTAAATAAGAACAAGGCAATTTTACTCAACTTTAAGAAAAATTCCTGTATCTGTTCAGATGACAATTCAGGCTCAACATTTTGACTATTTTGACTCTGAAACAAGGGTTTGGAGGAACTTTTCGTGAATGTATGATCTTATACTTCCCACCACCCACAACAGTGTTTATTATCTTAGAAGATGAAAACTTCTGATTTCTATGTACTTAACAAAGAAAGGAAGAGGGGTAGAAAGAAAGGAAGGGAGGGAGGAAAGCCTAAGTCACATAGAGATGTCCTATACTTGTGACTGCTTTTAAGAGAAAAGAGGCTAAACATAGAGAGAATCATTGTTGAAAATGAGGTAGAATTTGGATTTGGATTTCCTTCCCCTCCAAATGCTAGGTTTGAGGCATAACTCCCTTTTGGTGCAGAAGAATCTAGTTGGTAATGTTGCAAGTAATTATTTTCAAAGCATTGGTGGTAATTTCTTTCAAGATAATTGCATTTTAATATAATTTATTTAATATATTTACTTATTAATACAGCCCAATGTTCCAAAAATAGAATCAGGCTGAAGGTTAATTTCCCAATGCAGGTGATGTAGAAAAAGGTGAGGAATAAGAAGGCAAGTGAAGGACTAAGTCGTCTCCAGAGAAGTGATAATGAGTGTTCTCCCATTGCAGCCACTCCTAAGACCTGTGGTCTCCCCTGCCCAAGGAGTTTCTGCCACCTCGGGATGTCTGCTTTTCACATGAGGAAGCAAGAGAAAGGAGAGTATGTGAATGAAATGCGGATCCTAATCTTTTTGCGTAGGGGAAGCATACACCAGGCCGTGGGGTTGCCAAGGAATAAATAATAGATGGTGATGATGAAGTTTAAGTTGAAGACCACTTGCTGTGATCAACTCTAGCATGTTTGTCTAGAATTGAGTGCTGATACGAGTGTGTAAGTGTACTCTTATTATGCTATTATACACTATGTAATATGAGCTTTGGTGTTGGCCTGGTTATGCATTGGACTGCAGTCTGCACATGGTCAGCAGTTCAAAACCACTGGCAACTTGGAGGGAGAAAGACTGCGTTTTCTACTCCCATAAGCAGTGACAATCTCAGAAGCCCACAGGGGGTCACTACTAGACAGCACTGACTGGATGGCAGTGAGGTTTTTTGATCCAAGAGAATAATAATACTATTATTATGTAATACCTCACAATTTTTATAAGATTTTCTAAGAAAAAATGGCCACCTGCATCCTTTTGGGGGGTCATGAAGTCAGTTCCAAGCTCACAGCGACCCCATGTACAGCAGAATGAACACTGCCAGGTTCACGACTGTCTTTACCATGATCATCATGTGTGAGCCTGCGCGGCCTCTGGAACTGACTGGTATGTCTGCAGAATCCACTTTCATTCAGTGAGAGGGCAATGTTAGACTTCCTCCCATGCCAGACTCCTGACTCCACCAGCACAAGGAGATCAATGCAGGCTTCCCCTTGCCTTTTGTAAGAAAAAAGAAAAATTGTTCATTTTGGCCTCTGCAAAACTGAGAAATATTACATTTTCTTCATTGTGATGCATAGGGGAGGTTTATTTCCTTCAAACCAGATTCTAATTTTCTGTAATTCAGTAGGACAGCACACAGAATTTTCTGGCCTACAGTTCTAAAGTGCTATGGGGCAAGGAGAATTAAATCATTGCACAAAATCAGAATTGGATGAGTTGTGACCCCTTGAAAGATGTCTGATGATTCACAGATAGAAAATGAAGTTTCATTTGCCACGTAAGACTTGGGAATACTAAAGAAAGTGATTCAGCTTTAGGTTTTCAATCATATCTCTCTTTTTCTTCTCTGCCTTTTTCTTTGTGCCCTACACATTAATCGCTAGCACTTGAAAAAGAAGTCTCGAGTTCTATAGAATCAAATCAACAGACCTGAGAATTCTGTTGCACTCTCTTCTGCGTTAGTACAATGTAGTTTGGGGTGGGGCGGGGGGATCTGAGCTACTCATCCATGTCACTGGCAACTACTGCAACTATATATTGTAAAATTTAATCATGGAATCTTGCAACCATTACACACTACCTTGCCCAAGCGTTAAATACCAAGGATTCTTCCTGTTTCGAAATGTGAATCTTTTCAAAAGAACACGTACTTTTCCCTTAAGCCTTCGCTCCTCCTCAGTGTTATTAGGAAATGTGGGGAGTTTTTGTGTGGGATATTCTTCTCATAACTGGAGAGTCACCTACTTCTTCAACTCTAACCTCAGGGGAAAGGGCTCTTCACTTGCTTTATTCATCTTGCCCAACTCTTCCTTCTCTGCCCACACTAAACTAGTGCCTACATTTTCACTCATAGTAAATAACAGTGAAAGAAACAAGTCACAGAAATTGGGGCCAGAAATGTGGTCAATCCGGTTCTTCTGCCAACTTTATGGTCCAGAGGAAAATCATAAAATCCCTCTGCTTCGGCTCCTCATGTATGAAACCGTGGCTGAGGCACCCAGCAGTTCTCATAGGGCCACATGGTTTAAATAAGTGTCGAAGGCCCCAAAGTTTCGATTTAAAAGTTCCAAACAGGAATGATGAATGCTATCTTATGAAAAAACCTTGTGGATTCCTTCAGCTGGCTCCTATGTCATAGACTGGTCTAACGGAGAGCATGTGTGTACATCTTTTTTTCTTTGAAGTTGGGATATTCCTGGTTAAATACTCAAATGTCAAACTCATTTGTTGTGGTGGTGGTCACATGCCATCGAGTCAGCCGTGACCCAGAACAAAACACTTCACAATCCTGTGTCATTCCTTCCAATGGTTCTTATGCCTGTTCTCATTGTTGCAGCCACTGTGTCAATCGATCTCGAGAGTCTTCCTCTTTTGCTGCGCTGTCCCTCCACTTTACCAAGCATGAGGATGATCTCTAGGGACTGGGCTCTCCTCATATTATGTTCACAGTGTGAAAGACAGCGTCTTTCCATCCTTGCCGCTAAGGAACACTCTGGTCTTACTTCTTCCAAGACAGACCAGTTTGTTCTTTTAGCAGTCCAGGGTACTTTCGGTGTTCTCCAACTCAAAAATTCATGTGCCTTGATTCTTCTATGTTCCTCCTTATTCAGTGTCCAAATTTAACATGCAAATGAGATGATGGAATATACCATGGCTTGGGTCAAGGGCATCTTAGACCTCAAAGTAGCATCCTTGCTTTTTAATACTCTAAAAAGATCTTGTGCAGTGATTGACCTGATGCAACAGGTCTTCTGATCGCTTCACTGCTGCTTCCAGGAGCATTGATTATGGATCCAAGCACTATGAAATCTTTGACAACTTCGACCCTTTTCTGCATTTATCTTGATGTCGCATCTTGGTCCAATTGTGAGGATATTTTGTATGGGGTCTTCTTAGAGTGAGTTGTAATCTGTTCCTGAAGACTGCACTCCTTGATCTTCATCAGCAAGTGCTTCAAGTCTTCCTCACTTCCAGCAAGCCAAGGGCGTCTTTTCTGCATATCCCAGGTTGTTAATAACCTGCCTTCAATTCTGGTGACACATTTTTCTTCATATAATCTAACTTCTCCGATGGTTTCCTCAGCATGCAGACTGGTGAAGTATGATTAGAGGATAGAATCCTGATGTACACTTTGCCTGCTTTAAACTACGCAGTATTCCCTTGTTTTGTTCATGATCTCTCGATCCATGTGCAAATTCCTCGTGAGCACAGTGAATGTAATTTACATTCTTTTCAATGTTATCAATAGTTTATTGTGGTCCATGCAGTTGAATGCGTTTGCATAATAAATAAAACACAAGTAACGTCAGCAATGATATCCCTTGTTCCACATCCTCTTGTGAATCGGCCTGAACTTTTGGCAGTTCCTTGTCAGCATCCTGCTACAGCCATTGTTTAATGCTCTTCAACAAAAATTTACTTGCGTGCTATTTCAGTGATATTGATTTATAATTCTGAGCATTCTGCTGGGTCACCTTTCTTTGGAATGGGCACAAATATGAGTCTCTTCAAGTCAGTTGTGCAAGTAGCTGTCGTCTGAATTTCTTGGCAGAGACAAGTGCATGCTTTCAGTGCTTCATCAGTGTGCTGAAATATTTCAATTGCTGTTCCATCAATTTCTGGAGCCTTGTTTTTGCCTAATACACTCAGTGCTGCTTGAACATTTTCCCCCAGTACCATCCATTCTTGGTCATGTGCTATCTTCTGAAATGGTGGAATGTCAACTAGTTATTTTTGGTACAGTGACTGTATTTTTTCCATTTTCTGTCTCTAAATCATTTTATTGGAAGCTCCTACAGATAATATAACAATCCATAGTTAAATTAGATCAAGTAAAATTGTGCAATTTCTGCCACCATCAGTTTCAAAACATTTTCTTTCTTCTTGAACTCCTTAATATCAGCTCTCCTGTACCCCTCCCTTGCCAACCCCACCCCCCAGGAGCCCTTATTATTATATATATTTTTTTCTTTCTTCCTTCCTTTTTTCTGTATCTTAAACTATCCCATGTATTCATCCACCTATAATTCGGTTCTTCATTCCCCTCCAGTGGGATTATACAATTATCATTGCTTTCAGTTCTCCCTCCTTCCTCCCCCTCCCCCCCACTTCTTGGTCAGAAAATCATTACTCCCATTACTGTTTCTAAAGGGTTTATCTTTCTTGGATTTCATGCATCGAATGATCTTACTTATACAAATGAACATATGCAGGTCTAACGAGATTAATGAGGCAAAATCAATACCATAATAGTAGAGGAGGGAATATTAAAGAACTAGAGGATAGTAATGTGTTTCATCAGTGCCATCCTGCATCCTGCATATCTTCTGTGTAGCCCTTCTGTGAGGGACTGTCCAGTTATCTTACAGATGGGTTCTGGATCTTCACTTTGTCTACACTCTTTCATATCAATTTGATTGCTTGTTTTGTAACTTCTGGTCCTATTCCCATTGACACCTCATGATCACACAGGCTGGTGTGCTTCTTCCATGTGCGTATGTTGCTTCCCTGCTTGATGGCTGCTTGTTGAACTTTAAACCTTTAAGACCCCAGATGCTATTTCTTTTGCTTCCTGCATCATTCCAAGTCATCTAGAGCATATGTTTTCTTCCATGTTGTCAGCTGTGACGTGGAGAGAGTGAAATCATAAGCAGAGGATTCAGTCATGAACTTGGCAGTGATAGCCATTGTTGAGCATCCATGGCATCAATGCAGTAGTGCTTGGTACTTGAATATATTTGATACTTTACTAATTCACTTTATTCTGACAACACCCAATGTAGTTCTAAGACCATTATTTGCCTACTATGTGTTACTGATGATAAAACTGTGGGGGGGGAGAGTAAGTTATGTACTGGCATTCCCAACACCTCTGGGGCCCAACCCAGAGGCCTTCCAACTGCCAACTGTCAAGCAGAAGGGTGATTCAATTCATTTACCTGGAAGTTCCTAATGTCAATTCTACAGCTACGGAATAAAGGAAATCCCTCTGGTTGCTTTTGGGTAATTTACGGTGAGGGCTTTTGCTTTTTTGAGTTTCGATTGACATGCTGTAGTTTGACTTGTTTGTTTTCTCAGGAGGAAATATTATATCCTTTTTATGAGTATAATAAACTGTTATTGTTCAGTCTTATTGCAAATTATAAGAGACTTGTATTTTGTTTCAGAAAACTTAGAAAAGCATAGACAATAAAAATAAGATCTTATCACTCATTACCAAGAGAGAACCATTGACACTTGATATTCGGTATCTTCCTCTTGTTGGTGGTTGAAACTGCAAGTGTAAATACCTTTATAGCTTGCTTTTATAAAATAATTGTCTGTATTTATTTCAGATGACCTTCTAGTGTACTTTCCAGGGTCATTGAGAATTTATCATAAATATAATATTCATTACCATACTAATAATCAACTGTACCTATGGATTCTATTTGTTCAACCTTTGATAGGAGGCAGCCCTGCTTACGTTGCACCACAATAAAGGAGCCCTGTGCTTGATGTGTTTGATTTGAAAAGGCCCTGCTGATTAGTCTTTGTATGTCCCTAACACACACACATAAAAAGGCTCAGATATTACGTCCCAAACATAGTCTGAAAAGGAAAGGCGCAAGCATTTTCAGGTTGTTGATGCATGCCCCCGAAATCGCTTGCCAGTGTGGGTGAGTGTTCAGCCTCCTTTCTCAGAAGCACACAGGTCATCTCTGCCCAGCATATCCTCACTCATCCACTCTTGTTGTGTGTGATTAGGTCTTACAGGTCACAATGTGAGCATCATCAAAAGATCACTGGGGAAATAAATGACTTGCATTTTACATCACTTACTGGAGAGCCAAATACCAGCTGCCACCCAATTCAGGGTGATACCCTAAATATCCGTGTAGAACTAGCTTCCCTAGGCTTGGGTCAGGCGCACCTTAGTCCTCTAAAGATGTCTGGTGCAGCAAGTTTACCTAATGCAACACAGGCATAACAAATCTATGTAGACTTTCTGAGACACTCTATCTTTAGGGCAGTGGAAATCCTCTTTTCTCCCCCTTAGAATTATTCAAACTGCCAACCATGTGGTTGCTCACCCAACTCAGTCTCACCAAGCCTCCTCCATGGAACACAAATTCTGCCGTGGAGTCGTGTCTAAGTAAAAAGCCTCACCCTTCTCCCGCAGAAGGTTGCGAGCTGCAGCTCTTATTTAGCAGCCCAGTGCATAACCTACTGAGCTTACACTCAAACTCAAACCTCTTGCCATGGAGTTGATTCTGACACATAGCGACTCTATAGGAAAGGGCAGACCTGCCTCTGTGGGTCTCTCAGTTTATCTCGTTATGGTTGGAGAGAGCCTGATCTTTCTTCTGAGGTGCAGCTGGTCGTTTAGAGCTGCTGGTCTTTATGGTTAGCAGCCCAGCATGTAACCCACTCTGCTCCCAGGGCTCTATTAAGCCACAAGGCTTCTTAATCCCCTCATAGTGCTTCTCATCAGGGAAGTCATAGTACCAAATTCAACTCTAACCAGCCATTTTGTCCCTAGGGGGAAGTGTATCCAAATCAGGCACCCCCATGCTGCTACTTCATATAGCAAATCGGGAACTCAGGCTTAGGCAGACAGGGCATGATGATGTGTGTCACAGTCCGCCCTATTAAACACTGTCACCGTGTCCAAAACTGATGGGGAAATGGGCATCGCTTTACCTCGGAAGCACTTTGGATCTTTAGCCACTCATGGAGTCATATCCTAACTCACTCTTCTTCATTTCACTCTTTCAATAATAACCTCCATGCTATTTCAGGTGCATGTCAGTAAGAGGGAAGGGATGAAAAATGCTTTATTGTACAGATGCTTGCAAGCCATTTCTAGGCTAAAATTTTAGATTCAAAATACTTAAAAAAAAAAACAGGATGGTGGAACTTTGTCTCACCCCCTTTGGACATGTTATCAGGAAGGACATCATGCTTGATACCAATAGAGGGTCAGGGAAACAGAGGCAGCCCCACAATGGCACTGCCAGGGTCTCAAGCATAGCAGTTGTGAGGATGGTACAGGACCGTACAGCGTCTCATTGCTGTGAGTCAGAATTGCTTGGACTGTACTTAACAACAAGTTGTGAGGAGCATCCACAGTGATCTGTGGATTAATGCAAGCTTGATCAAAATTCCAACAACTTTCTTTCCAGAAAGAGGAAAACCATCTCGATTTTATGTGGAATGGCAAGAGGTCCCTAATAGCCAAAGCAACGTTGAAAGAGGAATACAAAGTAGGAAGACTTGTTCTTTTTTGCTTAAAACCATTCTGTACAGAAACAGTCATCAGAAGAGCCTTGACTGGCAGAACAGTAAGACACATCGACCAATGGAATGGAATTGAGAGTCCAGAAATGAGCCTATACACCTACCACCAGTTGTTTTCTGACAAGGTCGGTAAGGCCATCCAAAGGTGAAAGAAAAAACTCTTCAAGAAATGGTGCTGGGGAAATTGGATTTCCACATGGAGAAAAACAAAACAGGATCCATGCTCATGCCATAAGGGAAAGCAAATTCCAGTCTGCAAACTAAAACCATAAAGATTTCAAAGAGCATTGGAAATGCTGTCAAATCCAATGTTCAACATGGAATGATCAACTATGCCAACACTGGTATAAAACCAGAAAAAGACAAAATAAACAAAATGAGACCTAACAAAAAATGTAAATTTTTGTTCATCCAAAAACTTTACCAAAAAAGGTGAGAAGCCAAGGGCTAGGAGACAGCTTCAGAACCACACAGCTCACACGGTAGCCAAAACAACATCACAGCACAAAGCCTTGCTGCAACCAGTCATAAAATGGGCAAGGATTTGAATATATAGCACAGTGTGGATGGACCTGGAAGGCATGGTGCTGAATGAATGAACTAAGTCAATTATAAAAGGACAAATGTCTAGAAGGAAAAATGTCTTTGTAGTTAACAGGGCTACAAAGGAACAGGTGCATGGGGACAGGCAGTAATGGTGATGACAATATTACATTGACTAAGGGTAGGGTTGCACAGTTGATGGTTATAGTTGCTGTGAATACATTTTACACCTAAGAGGTTTAATTAGCTAGCAATGTCTGGCATGTATTTACAATGACAGAAAACAGTGGTGGGGAGAAAGAGTAGCTACTAAGACTGATATTCAGCCCAAACCTTCAGATTTGACGTGAGGGTTTAGAGTCATTGTTTCATGGGACTTGCCAATTAATTGACCTAATAGCATGTTTGGTGCCTGCCTCTGTTTTACCTGTGAGAGTTCAGTCTGTAGGACCTGGGGTCTTAAAAGTTTACAACTGGCCATCAGCAGCACAATTTGTCTCAGTTTACATAGAACAATAGAGGAAGAAGGAGAGTCACTAACTGGAGGAGGTTATGTAATGTGTGGTTAAAATGTCTTCATGAGTAACTGCCTTCTTTGACCAGAAGGAATAGATAGTGCCCAGCCACCGTTAACTGTATAAGAATGCAGAAGTATCACGTTGAAAAGAGGGAAATGCAGAACCAATTGCAGGGATCTGCATCTAACCTCCTCCCTGGGGTATGGACAACAGGGAAGTGGGTGAAGGGACACATTGGACAATGTATGATATGACAAAATAATGACAATTTGTAAATTATTAAGGGTTCATGGGAGAGGGGAGTGGGGAGGGAAGAGAAATATGAGGAGGCTAAGTAGAAGGAAGATGTTTCAAGAATGATGATGGCAACAAATGTGCAAATGTAGTCTGCATACGATTGGTGTATGTATTGTTTGTGATAAGAGTTGTATAAGCCCCCAATAAAATGATTATTAATTTAAAATTAATTAATAAATAGAGAAATAAGAGAAATGCAGAAAAAAATCATTCAAATTCTGTGGATGCTAGGCTTCCTACAGCCATGAAGGTTAAATGAACCCTGAAACTACTATCCTAAGATAATCTTTATACCTTAAACTAAAACTATCTGCCTTGCCCCCATAGTCATCTTAAAACCAAACCATCATAGATTACCTTATGTGCTCTTTTAAATAGGTTCTTATCTATGTAGGTTCCAATTGACAACCGGAACCAGAAACTTTACATAGGAACCTTTGGCAGCAGGTAGTTTATGTTAATGAAGGAAGGACAACTCAGAATAGGAAGGTGAGGATGGGTACATCCCTTGAAGGGTTTTAATGTCTCCAACTTGTAAATCAACCCCCCTCAGCTGTTGGACTGGTATATGCTTTGCTGTGTATACTCTCAACAACAAAATAAACAATGTTATATTGAAAATCTTAAAAACAGTTCAGATCCATTAGCTGTCTCTTATATTTCCAAAATGATCTCTAGATTCTCAGTGCCGGATTGCAAGTTTGGTGATGACTAGAAGGATGATTCCAGAGAAAACAGGAATGACTGTTAGGCAACAGAAAGGATAGCAGGCTGCTTAGAAGTTAGGTCAGAGAGCGGGCATTGCATTTCTAAATGGGTCTGTGGCAGCCCTGTGATTGCGTGACTTAATAACCTGGATGAAAACTTGATCTCAAGATAGTGAGTTCATTTATGGTCAGCGAATAGTTCAAGTCCCCATGATATTGCAGGCACTCGTGAAAAAGCATAGGCTGTAGGAACACTTTAAGAGAAGGTGGAAGAAGAGCAGGGAGCGAGGGAAGGTCTATAAACCATGCCTTCCCCTCTCTGCCTTCCCAATGACTGCACTGCCATTAAGGAAGACTGCTCATGTAAAGAGACCACTTATGTTTTTGTAGTTTAAAATATAATGCAGTTTACTGAAGCAGATTGGAGCTTTATTCCTTGAAACTCATAAAAGAGGCTTGTGGGAGTCGGAAAGAAATAAAGAGAACGACTTTACAATCATTGGTAAGTAGGCAAATATCTTTAGATGGTCTTTTTTACACTATTTAATGAAACTGTGCCCCAAACCTCCACAGTAATGGCTAATTCACCTTGGAACTCATCTTCATTATTTGTGTAGCTTTTAATTCTCCTAGCTTTTCGTTTCGTGTACATCAACTTCACTTAAGTGGTTTTAAAAGATACTAAGGAGGATGTCATGCTCAGAGCAGAAACTTCTGTAACCGACGTTACCACCACGACTACAGTTTGTTAAATCGAACAAGGCCCGTTTTGGGCAAATGAAACAAGAAACATCAGTGGGTCTTCTTGCATTCATGCCCACTGCCCCCATCTATTACCTTTGAGTGCGTTTTCTCCCCAAGTAGACAAGATTGACCTGTTATATCACTTACCTAGTATAACATAGTAACAATGATGCATTATCTTCCAGTGCTTTTCAAGTGTCTGGGATCCTCGTGACCCAAATATGCAAATGTAATCCACGTCCCCTGCAGCATATCCCCGGTTTACTAAAGAAACATGTGCTTCCCCCATGCCCCAATAAACATCCATCCAAGGGGGCCGGCCCTGTGCTGAGCACCGAGCAAACAAGATGGAGAGAGTGCTCCATTTCTAGAAATGTCAGGACCTACAGAGGAAACCGGAAGTACAAACTTAAGTTCGATTCTCCTCTTTGCTAGGAAAGAGAAATCCCCACAGACAAGAACGTGTATTCCTTGGTATCCATGCTAAATGCTTCATAGTAGCTGCCTCATACCTCGAGGCAAGGGTAGCTGGCTCTTGGGCTAGGAGGGAGAGTGGAAAGGGAAATGCCTGAGGGTGGGGGCACTGAGTGTGAGCCATGTGGCTCAGCAGAGTCTCAAAATCACCTGCAAGATGAAAGCAAAGCAAGTACTATAGGGTGTTGCACCGATGCTCTGCCTTAAGGTAATATTCACCGCACGCTTCACCTTCCGGTGACACCTACATTTTGAATGCGTCTCGGCATACTTACCCCTCAGGTGTGTGCAGTCTACCCCAGAGCTGTTCTGGCGAGTTCTAGCCCACCCTCTTCCGTAAACCAGCGCCACACCATCTGGTCGTAGAATTCGTCACCCCCTCGCCTCTCTCTCTCCTGGGACTTACATACATGCTGTTCGGTGCTTCTGAGTCGGTTCCAACTCAGTGTCTAACAGAATGAAGCATGCCCTGGCCAGTGCCATCTTCATCGTCACTGCTGTGTCGGAGACCTTCCGGTTTCATTGTTGTTGTTTTTTAAAAGAAATCATTTTGTTGGGGCCTTCCTGTTTTATTGTTAGGTGCCTTCTGATTGATTCCAGTTCATAGTGCGTGGAACGTAACGCTACCTGAGCCTGTTGTTGCATTTGAGTCCCTTGTTGTAGCCACTGTGTCAGCCAGTCGCTTGGTCGGTCTTCTCTTTTTGTGCTGACCTTCTACTTTCCCAGGGACAAGGAGGGGCTTTCTACTCGCAGGGGCGGTTCTAACCTGCCCTCCAAGGGTCATTACCAGTTGACCTCAGTGACGGTGAGTTTTTTTAGTTTCTGTTTGATGAAGCATGAGGTCCTTTTCCAGGATTCATCTCCTAATAAAATGTCCAAAAGTACATGAGACAAAGTTTCACCAACCTCACTTTGAAGGAACCTTCTTGCTGTACTTCTTCCAAGGTAGATTTGTCTGTCCTTCTGGACATAGACGGTATGTCAGTTTGGAACCCCATGATTCAAGCAAACCCATCTTCTCCAGCCTTCCATATTTGTTGTCCAACTTGTACATGCATATGAGGGTATTTCTGTTTGCATGAACCAAGAAGTCAGGATCCCCAAATATCCATATAATAATATTACTCTCTGGCACTTAAAACAATTTGTGCTAAAGATCCTCAGGAATCTAATTGTTTTGAAAATATATTTGTGTGTATACATATCAACTTTATTGAGCTGTAGTTCACATCCTATATACTTTATCCACTTACATTATATAATTCAATGACTTCTCGTATATTCAGAAAGTTTGTCAACCATCAACACTATCTAACTGCAGAAAATGTCATCACCCCCAAAAGAAATCCAGATACTCATTTGTAGTCACCCTCTTTCTCTCCCCCACCGCCCCCCTGCCCTTTCCAAACTCCAGTCCTTGGAAACTGCTGGTCTCCTTTCTGGTCTCCCTGAATCTGTCTGCCCTGGGCATTTCATAGAAAGGGAATTATAGAAATATGTGTTCTTTGGTAATTAACTTCTTTCCTGTCGCACACTGTGTTTGAGGTTTGCATTCTATCACATCAGTGCTTTTTTTCATTTTCGTGGCTAAATAATAGTCTGTTGCCGCGTGTTCCCTTTATCCGTTGCTTGGTTGATGGGCGTTTGGGTGGTTTCCGTTCTTCGGTTCGTAAGCACAGTGCTGTGGGGAACATTCCGCCCAGGCGTCTGCGCAGATGAGCACTGCCGGGTCTCCCCTGGAGCCGCCTCGTCCTGTGCGGGCACCGCGGGCACCTTTGCCAGGGAGCCTCTGCAGCAGGGCGCCTGTTTTCTCTTCTCAGATAAGATCCCTTTCGTGGGTCGCCGGTACCATCAATGTAAAGAACCTAAGTGTGTCACAACCCTGGGTGTCTCGGAGTAAAAGGGGGTTGGGAGGGAGGTGGGGTTCAAAGGCTGAGTTTTCAGAACAAGAGTGCCAGGCATTTCTTCTGAAGAAATGCTTTGTTTTTATTCGTTCCTGTAAGTGTGTGCTTCCCTGTAGCTTCTTCTGTTAGTTGTTTTTTTTTAAGTATGTGCACTCCAACAGCACGTGTGGAGGCTCTCCATTGATTCGCCATCCTGTGCCATGCTCTCTGCAGCTCACAGGGGGCTCCAGGAAGCCGCCAAACGGCCGCCCTCCTCCTGCGCAGCCTCCTGCACAAGCAGCTGCCAACTCACCCCCTCGGAGCCTGCCGGGGTCCCCTGGCTGCGTTCTGCTGGCCAGGGAGGTATCTTCCCAGAGCCTGTCCCCCAGCTACACCTATGCAGACGGCCCCTGACTAGTCCACTTTCCCAAAACGCACATTTCCCCTTCAAGAGTGGTCCCTCTTGAAGTGTGTGGACAGAGGCAGCGTATTATCTTCCCATTATCACTCTGTTTTCATGTCTAACTGAGAGCTGCCTGCCTGTCAGTCCAACAAGACAGTAATGGGCACACACAGAGAAAGAAAAGGTCCCTGCACTGAAAGAGTAGGGAAGGAAAGGGTCTCCATTCCTGTCCAGTCTTAGAGACACTTGTCAACCATCGTTACAGACGTATCCCTGCTTCTCTGAGGGAATCCCAGTGAAAACCCTGCGTGTTGTCTCCCTTCTTAATGAGGAGAAGGAAAGGGGAATGTTGTCTCACGCATACGCAGATTTTACCCAGAGGGCTCCTACCTGCCCCCAGAGTGCAATGCTGTCCAGGGTGTCAGTCATGGCTGATGCAGCACTTGGACCAGGGTATGGCCGGGGCTGACACCTACAGGCTTCGTGGGGCAGCAGTGATTTCCCGGTGGATCTAAGACAGACCCCGAGCTGACGCAGGTGTGACCTCAGCTCAGCCAGCCCACCTATGAATCAATTGGTTCTGCGACCGACCGCGCCCACCTTCCCATGGACCTCCTTAAAAAAAAAAAAGAACAGCAGCAGCCTGCTAGGCAGGTTGGGAAGTGACCTTTGTACCAGTAAGCAAAAGAAAGGCTTTCTGAGAGTCTTTCTCATTTCTCCGAAAAAGGGATCAGTGAATATCTTTGCAGGGTGTTGATCCCAAGAAAACAATCTATCGATGTAAGGATGAACAAGATAGGAGGGAGTCCAAGGGACATGGAACTTGACCTTCAGGTTGAGAGTTTGACTTGATAACAACAACCCTGATGACCTTCACTTATGTTATATAAGTCACAATACAGTTCTCTGCATTGAAGAAGAAGAGTTTGTGAAGGGGTGGCACTTCTTTTTAAAATCTCAAGTAAAACAAGTGAACCTTTAAGAATAATATAAACAACTTGTTAGTTACTGGAAGAGGTAATTAAGGTCAATTCTCCACTCAAAAAACTGGCAATCAAGGAATTAAGCATTGATTTTGCTTTACTCCTCAGACGATATTTCAGGATAACCTCACTGGTTATTGCAGGAAAGTTCTTTTGTACTAAGAATCTAACTACTAAATATGGAAGAGAAGGTATGGATTCAGACGGTGACCATCAGTGGATGGAGTCTTCGTGATTGTTAGTCAGTGTCTCGGCGCCCGCTCCGCCTCACAGCCACCCCGTGTACCTAAGAATGAAACACCGCCAGGTTCTGCGCTAGCCTCAGGATGGATCTGATGTTTGAACCCATTGTTATAATCTCTGTGTCAATTCACTAGGCCATTGGCAACTTCCAGATGGCGGGACCCAGCTACCTCCACAAGAGCCCACTGAAAATGGAACACGTGCGTGTTGTGGGATGAAGACAGGACTTTTCTATATCACATACTCTAAAATATTAAGCAACCTATTTACCAGCATTTAGTGTCCAAGTTATGTTAGCTGTTCTCCCTGAAGCTCCCAGTTATGAGGCATTTGTGTGACTCACGACGAAGCTGACTATAAGCTAGCTATTCTCCCTGATGCTCCCGGTTATCTGAGGGCATTGTGTGACTCAAGTTAGCATGATGGTTCACTTCCCTCGAGGCCTCTTGGTGAGACTCAAGGGCCAATGTCAATGACTCCCAACAGGACAAACTTGTTTATCTACCCCCAGGAGTCCAAGGTCTTTCCTTATCACATCCTTCTCATCTTAGTCTCGTAAGCATCCCTAAGCCATTGTCACCATACAGCCCTTATGACAGCCCCTTCTTGCTACATGTCCTGACCAGTGATGAAAGGGCTCGTGTGTCCCCCATAAGGTTATTTAAATGGGAAAAATGAATGTTCGCTCTCTCCTGCGTCGTTCCTGCCTCTCCTGCCCCTGAGCGCCGGACGCTCTCGGCCCCTCTCCCTCATCGTGTAATCCCTTCTCCTGCCTCTCTCTCCACGTGGACCGCTAAGCAGGGTGGAGGTAAGCATGCAACTCTGATGTGATAATATGTCCAGCTCTTACTGTTTCTCTCTCTCATGATCTCTATATCCTTATTATAATAAATAATAATTATCGCTGTACAACTGCCTGTTGAACCCGTGATGTATGTATCAGAAGCTGGCCTCTTCTGATAGCATGTGTCCAGCATGGAACAACAAAAGATACCCAGCGCTTCCTAGGAATTATTGCCTGGGAGTTGACTGTGAGTCCAATTAAAACTATTCATAAATTTCCAGCAAAGGCAGGGTTGTAGGAACAGGTTAAACAATACCACAAGTAACAGATAAGTAAAAAAAAAAAATGTGGACTATTTGAACACGGCTTGCATGTGTGCCTTCAACAAGCCAATGGCATGAGAGCAAAGGAAGCAGACTGTGAAGAGTAAGGGGGGATGGGGGTGCATCAGGGACAACATCCAAATGTGACACGGACATCTGGTTTGGGTCACTGACGCCTATCCACTTTAGAGTAATTTTTAACAGTGGGCCATGATACCAAGGAATTTATTTGTAGATGCTATGATGCCTGTGTGGGTGGATAAGAAAATGCCTATATTTTATAAACTGGGAGAGTCAGGTGAAACCCTGTGACCACAGTCCCAATTCATTGTGAAATTGGGGTGATGGGATTGTATGGGGTGTACAACAATACCCTCTGCTGCTTTCATTCATCTGACCCATTTCTAGAATCAAAGTTTGAAGAAAAAGAATGCCAGATCTGCCTCGGGGAGGGAGATGATTGGAGGCTGCTTGTATGGAGGCGGAGGACCTCACTGAGATCAGGAATGGTCATTACCTCTTGGCTACAAAAATGGCGGCTACATAGTTGGTGGTGGTGGTTCTGGTTTTGGTTTTCCTCTCCTCGAGTTTTTGAAGCTCTCCTCTATTAACAAAACTAGTTTGGTTGGATTTGGGGGGTAGTCGCTGGAAACCATTTCACTGACTCACGCGAGGCAGTTGGAAGGGATTTGGGAAACAAATCATCTTCAGTGCTAAAGTGAATGCTGATCTTAGCTGAAATAACTTGCTTTCTTCAGCATCCGCAGGGCCTGGTCTCCCGGGACTTCGCTGGCTACATGTGTTTTTCACATTTATTAGTGAAATTGAAGATTGGAGAATAAAGCACAGTGCTCAGGAACATTGCGTTAATTTGTGACACGCAAGAGATTCTTTAGCCCATAAACCAAAGGAATGAGCTCCGTGGGGGCATAACTGTTATCTTCACCCTGGAAGGCAGTAAAGACTCACCGTGTTTATGAAGCACTTAGAAAATAGAAAATGAATAGTGCTATGAAAATAGAAAAATAGACTCACACGATCGCTATTAACAGTGTAATTTTTTTTTAATCTGTTAAAAGGAAAACTACCCTCAGATGGGAATTTAAAAGTAAGACCTCTGTACAATGTGTGACTGTTTTATCTTGGAGAAGAGTTTCACTGTGTACCTATGAAGTGCTTGTTTCTGTCAAGCAGGCCAAAGCGAACAAGGCACCTGATCCATTATTGGCAGGGCTGGGTATGCAAATAAGTGGCCAGGCCTGATCAGTTAGCTACAGACCTTCAGGATGGTTGAGAACTTGAAGCGGTTCTGGTAAGCCCGTGTGTTAGACAGGGACAATGCTCACAGGCTTTAAACTCTGGAGTCCACTGGAGTTAAGGAGTACCCAGGCTGGTCCTCTGTTGCAGAGGTCTGGAAGAAGCTGATAAGCTTCCATGTAGAAAGAGGTAGCTTTGAATCCGGCTGCACCAGCTAAGGTCAGGCTACGTGGTGTGCAGCCACCAGGGGCAGGCAGGTTCCTGCCAAAGGAACAAATGCAGGAAAGGGGCATGGTGCTGCGGCCAGGAAATAAATTCTGCCTCAGAGCTTCTTGTGAAGAGATTAGTAAGTGCATTGCATCGAGGTAAGTGTTAAGTATCATAACCAAGAAAGGCGCCTCATTTTCCACCAATTTCATGGTTCATAAGAATCCAGAGTGTATAAACTGTGAGGAGATTAAGCGATAACAATGATATAAGGTAACTTGGTAATTGGCTACGTGTGACTTCATTCTTACGCCTGTTTGTAGCTTTATCATTTAAGACTGAGTCCATTTCAGGAAC
>PVJH01032878.1:0-22172 GCA_004026705.1 Nesogale talazaci | reverse complement strand
GTGAGTTTCTGAGATTATAACTGTTTATGAGATTAGAACACCTCGTCCTCTTTTTTTGAAGAGCTGCTTGTGGTTCCAACTGCTGACCATGAAGATGGCAGCTCAACTCATAACCACTACACAACTAGGGCTCATATAAGTGTCTGTGCATATGTAAAAAGAGTTGAAAAAGTTCCTAGAAAATCGAATTAAGAAATAAAGGAGTTTCCATGAAAATTTGAAGCTCCCTCTTATTAGCAAACCATCAGAAATATTATGAAATTTGAGATCAACTGGATACAAATGTAAAATTTGAAAATGTATAGTGCATGGTTTGTAGTTACCTGGATATACCTTAAAAAAACTCATAGCAATTGCAAGATTTAGTGGTGCAAATGATGAATTAACTCAGTGGCAAACAGAAAGTTTGGCTTTTTTCATCCAGGGAAGTTTTGAAAGAAATATTTGATGATCTATTTCTGAAAAATCAGTCCTAGAAAACACTATTGAGCACAGCTCTTCTCTGACACACCCAAGGTTGCCATATGTCAGAATCATCTGAGCTATAAATGTACTGATGGTCTGTTTATCAAAGTGGATCCTCATAGGCTACAGAATAGAAAACCCAGAAATGTAGTTGGAACCCATGGACATGCAGAAAAAATGACCTTACCCTGTTATCTGTATCATAATAGTACAGCTAGAAGAATGAGGTATGAACAAAATAATTCAATACTGTCAATTTCCAAAAATATGCAGATGACCGTCCTTCTAGGTCCTTATTGATTTTGTTTCATTATAAACAATTCAGATATATTTTGAGTGGATATGTTCAGAATATTTTTATATTGGCTAAATGTTATAATGACAGTCAGCATAGGGATGGATTTGATATACATTCTTATTTCAACCAGTAGTTTTTAAACTTATGTAAAATTACAGAAAATTTTCAAACATTTTAGGGAACTCTATCGAAGAGAAAAGATAGCATATTAAGCCTCAGAGCCAGTGATTCATAAATATATTTTCAATACTCTTCTTTCATCAGTTTTTCTGAAATATGCATTATTTTATCTTAACCAAATAAAAAACAGAAAGCCTAAACTCACATGTACTTCTAGTATTATGACTAGTAAAAATACATTAGACATTGGCAAAATGAGGCTGCTTATATTTTAAATATCATTTGTTATATGAATACTGTATAAACAAGAACTTAAGAATGATCACTAAGAGGAAAAAATTCACTGGCCATATTTCATGCTAATGTCATTTAGAATGCACACTGCTTGATTAAATATGAAGTTATATAAAATATAACAAATGCTAATATAACAAGTGCAAAATATAACAAGTCAGCATCTTTCCTGGTGTACTCTGTTTGTGACATTTATTACCTGAGATGCCCTGAATCAAATATCTAATCAACGAATAAGCCAAATTAATAGAAATTCAAAGAAGGAAATGTCCAGAGCTTAAGAGAGCTTTGTTTGCTGCATACTTTATCTTAGTCTCTACCTCATTTTGGTGTTTACTTATTTCTTTTGCTAATATTACATCAATGAGAATTAGAAACCATCCAGTCCTCCCTATTGTAATTTCTTTAAATGCTTGATTGCTCACATTGAGACATACAAAGGTCAATTTGGTGAGGTAGAAAGATAGCGATAGAGGGGGTTGTCTGCTCCCAGATGCCTATGCTAAAAAAAAATTACCCAACTGTGCCACAACAAAGTTGTTGGAAATAAATCAGTCAGACATGAGACACCTATGGGACTATCCAAAGATTGAGATGCTCAGACCAAGGTCTCTTAGACACAGGTGAAGATTCAACCTGGGCACCACACTAGGCATCAGGGACATTGCACCAGAATTGTGCCTGACTGAACTCAGACACTAGGATAGGCCTCAATCAGGCCCCCACCCCACTCCTCAAGTGGGGACAGAGGAGATACACAGCAAAGATTGAAGTCAGGCTGTTCTCTCTTTTCAGTTACTCTTTCAGGTCGGAGGGCTGCGTTGTGCCTCCACAGTGACCATTTTCCATCACAAACTCTCCCATAGCCCAGCCATGGGGCCTAGCCTGCTCTCCACAGATAGCTTGCACTACCTGAGACTGTACTACTGGAACCTTCTCTTTTTCTCATCAAAATTACATGGATTTACAAAAGTGTTTCTGCCTCATGAATTATTTCAGTGTTGAGAGACAAAAATCAAGGAAAACTAACCCAGAAGTCTAACAACTTCAGCCTAATCTTTCATATATCCAATGTGTAATTTGAAAAATGTCTTTCTGCATATATAACCAGAAAGGAACTCAAGAAACACCTTATGCATTGTATTTTAAAAGTCTGTGCACCTAAAATTAGGACGAGGCCAAATTATTGCTTCCTTTATTGAATATTTATTGTTAACTTATTCTACAAATATTATGGGTTAGAGGTGCTCATAGAAGCCCTCAAAGGGAGAATATTCAATCTTTAAAAAGGTGGTTTCTGTCTCATTAGGATTAATCAGAATCAGAATCATGCTTATTTTGCTAGGTGAGGAATTAAGTTTAATTCTAGAATTTAGGAACACTAAAGTAAGCTTTGATTATCTGCCAAATTTCCCGAGGCCATTTTGTAAACCATAAATATTTTTCTTTCTGGTGAATAGAACACACACACACACACACACACACACACACACACACCCATTAAGCATTCTCAACAATGCTTAGTTTCTAGGGGTAAAGCAATAAAACAAAATCAAACTGGCCTAGGTTATTTAAATTGCAAAACGAAGTACCACAGAAACATTTAGTGATGCCTACATTCTTTTTTTCTCCTATCTCTTCACCAAATCTCTAGTCAGAAATAAATAATCTTGATTTCTTGTAGCTTTTTTTGGGGGGGGGGCGGGAGGGGTGCATCACTGCCTTTGGTGGTCATGGGCAATACCCAGTGCTGCTCCTGAGAGCCACTGCTGGATTTGAACCGCCAAGCCCATGGGCTGCAGTCCCTCACTCAACCATTTACGCACCAGGGCTCATCCCCTAATCCTGGTTTCATAGCATGAAAGTACACCAACCTCAAGGTATTTTTAGCTCAGTTAGGTAGACCTCTCTGTTGTCTTTCTTCAGTGGTATCTAGTCATCAGCTTTCAACCCAACACAATTAAGTCAGTTCCAAGTCATGCTTGGACCAGTGACCTTGTAGTCAGCATCTAAATGTGGAAATGAGGCTGGCTCCTTTTTACCCAACCATATTTCACTGGATTTGAGTGTAATCAGTTTTAGGGTCCAGAGAGGTATTTACATATTCTGTAGTTCAGTGTAGCAGAACATTTTTGTGTTTCTCTAAAGATTATGTACACAGTCTTCAAGAACATTTTGGAAGGAGCGGGAATCTTAGACTCACAAGTATTTTTCATTACTTCCCTGCTGCTATTTCATAGATTGTCAGGATTGGGGTAATAACCTGCATGCTATCACTTGGTGCTTTGTTGAAAGGCAAGACTGGGTTGCCACCAAATTCCTATTTGAGACTAAATTAGAATAAATGGCAGTTAAGCTCTCCAGCCAAATTGTGAATGGTGTGTATTTGATATTCATGAAGATGTAAATTAAAATAAAAAGAACATTTTCAAAGGCACAGGGTAGCTTTTCATTAATGAAAGCCTTGTGCTGCTGCTGATTTGCATTATTCATAATGTCATTATTAGGACTATTCAGTGCTGAATGATTTGTTCGCCCAAAAATTGTACAGCCTGACCAGATAAGTAATATCTGTAGTTTGTATTTATTCTTATGACTGCTTGTTGGGGTCTGACTTCTTTTATCTCTGTTTTGAGCTTACTTACTGCTGATCTGCAGGATGTACCATCAATGTCATACGCTGTATAGATCCAAAGCGCTGCAACAAAGTATTAAGCGCCGCAAAAATGGGCAAAGCAAACAATTTTTAATCCCCTGGCTGGCAGTCGTCATTGTATTGCTGCCATACGTCATCGCGGAAGTTTCGCAAGTACAGCTCTCAGCCAATGCCTGTCATGAGCGGCACGATCGATAATTACTTAATACTCTTTGACATTTTCAAATGTTCGGTTTATTCACTGCTAGCACACATCAAACAACATAATAACCTTAAACCTACCTCAAACTACTGAGTATAAGACTACATCAGGGCAAAGAGAAGAGTATAAGGTGCAGCACACTACACGCATCATTATTCCAGCATCATAGTCACAAAAAGCATCGATTTCATCAGTACACTCACCCTGGGTAGAGTTAGAGACAGCAGGAGTTGGTGACTACTTGGTTCCTAGCGTTCTGAAAAGTCAAGGTCTCTACCCAAGTTTAAGTCCGCAGGTTGGCTGGTTCCTTGAAGTCCTATCAGGGTCTTCCAGACTTTCTGGAGTGATTCTTCTGACCATCTGTTGGTAGTTTCTAGGCCTCCTTGTGAGTGGCTCAGTTTTGGGTCTGGTCTGCATGTCACTTTTATTTCTTCTTAAAAATGGAGTTTCTTGAGTTGGTTTTTTGTGACTCAATGTCTTGCAAGGCAGTTCTATAGTGCTCTCTCTCATCAATTGCCCCTACTTGTTTGTTTAAGACAGAGACTTCCCTGCCACTGTAATACCTTTGCCATTTAAATCCCTTTCATCCGTAGGGAATGAACTAATCAGAATTGTGCAATGAAATGACAACACCTACTTTCCTACTGATTGGTTGATTTCACAACTCCTTTCTTGCTCTAATTAAGCTGTTTTAAGAATGGGTTATGTTTTAGCATCTTGGGCTTACCAATGACAAGGAACGGAAAGATAGAATCAAAGCACTTAAAAATTTCTCTGCTGTGAAATTTTTTATAAGTTTTAGGTTTATAAGTCTACAGATTTCTTTTTTCCCTTCTTTCCAGAAAAGACATCATCTTTTGAAATCTTCTCCATGGACTCCTCTCTACACATGCCAGTTCAGTTTTATAACACCCCGTGCTGAGCATGTCTTGGCAGGAAATTTGCCCATCTTGCAAAGTCTTGCATGAATAATTCATTTACGTATCCTGCTGACTCTCAAAACCCAGAATTACTACTTTGGAAGTAATGTTTAATAGGATTCTTTCAAACAGTCCAAAATATAGTCCTGAGATGTATGGGCCCTATATCTTCGAAGACCAGAGCATAGTAAAGGAGCCAGTGCCCTGACAGCACAAACACACTGTGGGGCAATTCAACCACTGTTCAATTAGACTAGAGCCTCATGATGTGTGGTGAGAATTGTAAATTAGGGTTATGGCTTTCAAGATATGATTCTTACCTTCAGGCAGAGGCACATCTTTGGCAATTACCACCTGTGGCAAGGACTGAAACTATGATGCTTGTTCAAACATCATTTAGTTAAGTTTACCAAAATATCAGCTCAAAAATTTTAATCAAGCTCCTTAACGTTTTACTTAGCAATATAAATGACACTATATAACTACATAGAAATTATAATAGCACCTCCCTGGTTTCACTGATGAAATTTGCTGTGTGTTTAAAGTCATTTTTATTTTTTACTTTTTTCTCTTTCTACACTCTGCTGAGCAAGATCACAGTCTGCTTTGACCCATTGAGGCTCTTAAGTACTGAAATGTCAGTTTTAACATACTGAATGACCTCTCACAGTTAGTGGTAGAGGCTATCAGGGTTAACAGAAACTGTTCAGTGGTGCCCCCTTCATTGGGCCCCTAGGGCAGTGCCAAGCATGCTATATCTTAGAAATAGCTCTACATAAAGGGCTTGAGTTCAATGTAAAGTGACCAGATTTTAAGTGGGACACCGTTGACCAGGGGGTGGGGGCTGGGGTGAAGTGGTGGTGGTTCTTGATTAAAATTTTTTTTCTATATGGAGCAACAAAAATGTTCATAGAATGCAAAAATAGTATTTAATATATTTATTTAACTTTAAAACACCACAGGACATGGGACAAATTGTTAAAAAGTGGGATGTCTGGTCACCTTATGATAGAGATACATTTACTTTATGTTTGATCTCAGGACTTTGAACTCTATTAGATAATATGAAAGAACCTTGGAGCACCAGGCTGTTACCTGTAGGCAAACAAAATCTGCACATATGTTTATCAGGGTGATAGACTGCTGTTACTCAATGAATTTTCTTTAAGTAGTAGTACTTCTATCAGTCCAACCAGAATATACAAAGATCTCCTCTAGACACTGAAATTTACTTTTCTTAAACTTCTTCTTGGTAGTTATATTATACCTCTTCACTGTTATCTCCTTTTGCATTTCTTACCTTTGTTCTCCTAACATAGTTTTCTTAACAAAGTGTTTAAAATGTATCCAGAGAACCTTGGAAGTGACTGATGAGTCAAGTGTTAACCCATTCTCATTCTCCCAGAATGATTTTCATTTAAACCAAAAATAGAATCATAAACTAAAAAGAATCTTTCTAATAAGATTTTAATGTTTTTAAATTTTAGTAACTTTGAAAATAACACAATACTCATACATTGTAGAAAAACAAAGTATAAAAAGCCAAAGAAATATAATTTTAAAATGATAATAATACCAAAGAATATCTTGATATTTCACATATCAATTAATACTCACATTTTATATCTATATATTGATCTATCTGTGAGTCCAGAGATCGATATGCCTATTTATATAATGTTTCAAAGATAGGGGAATATAAAGCAAAACATTTAAAGTCCAGTCATTGCCCAAAGATTCTATTGCATGGTGTTTAGGTCAGGGTAGACTAGAGAAACAAATTCATAAGAAAGTATATGTATATAAAAAAAGTTTTATATAAAGCATAATGGTACATTAAGAAAACATCCCAGTCCAGTCCAAATCAAGTTCATAAGTCTAATATTGGGCCATATATCCAACAGCAATCTACAAAGTCCTTCAGACTCACAAAACACATGTAATGATGCCACATGCAGAACAATCACACATCAGTGGGTAGAAAGTCTCTTGATCCAGTGATGCTGTATGCATCTCAGTGCTGGCAGGAGTCTCCATGTGACTTCTCTAGGTCCAGATTCGTCACTGCAATAGAGTAGATCTATGTCACTTCTCCTCAGGAATGTCTCACAGGGAGTCAGCCTTGCAGTCAAGTCTCTCAGGCAGTGAGTGCTGTTAATAGAAACTCTGCAGGGAAGTGAACTGAGAGAGATAGTGTCTCCTGTCTCCAAGAAGGAGTGATCACATTTCCCAGAATTCTCAGAAGACCATACCCATATAGAGATCTCGTTGACTATCTCCAGATTGACAGGCTAGATAGACTCCACCCCTATAACCTTTTTTTCGGCATCGCTGCCCTCTGGTGGTCATGAGAACTACCCAGCATAGTTCCTGAGAGCGGCCACTGTGCTTGAACTGCCAAGCCCACGGGCCACAGTCCCACACTCAACCACTTACACCACCAGGCCTCAGCCCGACCCCTATAATCTTAATCCTCAAATTGACACCAGAGTAGGTGACTGAGCACATGGGAATTTCCTAGTGGAGCTCTAGTGGGGAGGGGCTATGAGTTGTGTTGCAATTCACATGGTTGGCATTTGAAAATCACCAGCTGCTCCTCAGGAGAAAGATTGGGCATTCCACTCTCATAAGCAGTTACAGTGCTGAGAACCCAGCGGGCCTCACTAAGGGTCAACATAGACTGGATGGCAGCAAGAAGAATTTCCTCTCTTTGTCAACAGATTTGAAATGGTGTTTCCTATGGCGCTGCACATTGTTTTACAGAGTTTTAGTTGTATAGATTTTTAAATATGCTTTATTGAGAACTGCATGAAGTTTCATCAAACAGATCATCAGTTTTCCATTCAGCAATTCATAGATTTTTTTTAATCCTTTAGATTTATGTTAACCACTTTTCGCACTTTTATCTTTTCTATCTGAGACTCTAGGTCTCGTAGGGTAACTTGAATAAATTACATCAGTAATCTCCATTTTCACTTTTGCTTTTCATAGAGTCCAGACAATGAGAATCAACAAGCGCTCAACAAAATGAAAGAAAGTTAGATCAAGATATTTATTTTCTTAGGTGGGTGGCAGGGAAGGTTTGTTAGCAGTATAGAATGCTTTCTGTTTCTGAATTTTAGTAAACAGTGCCTTACCTCTTTATTTCAGGTTAGGGGTATTTTTTTCATTTTAGTTACTATTGTTGGTGAAAAAACACAAAAACATCCCCAACTATAATAATGTATTTGCCACAGTAACCATAGTACTTGGAATGGCTGAGCTTGGGCCCAGATGATCTAATTTTAATAGGGCTACCTTACATAGTGTGGCAGTCATGTACTCGTGTGTCAATTTCATGATTGGGAATGTAGGGGTGGAGTCCAGCCTGTCAATCTGGAGATAACAAATGAGACCTCTGTATGTGCAAGACTTTCTCTGAGAATTCTGGCAAGTCTCCTGATATTTTCCTCATGGAGATGAGAGATATCTCCCCAGTTGTTGGGAGACATTCTACTGACAAGACAAGATGACAATGTCCAAGGAACTGGAGGAGAAGCCACACAGCCTTACCCTGATGGAACCAGACCTCTGCAGCCAGAAAAGCCCCAGAGAGACCCCTGCCATAGCTGGGATGCTTCTACTGCCACTGGACACACAAAACTCTGCACCCACTGGTCTGTGATTGCCCTGGTGTTGCTGCACATGCTTTGGAGTTGGAGGGAGACTTTATGGTTTCAGATGTATGGGCTGGTGTCAGACTTATGACCTTGGACTGGAGTGGGTTGGGATGCCCAAAATAACATACCATCAGATTGTGACCTGATTGATAAGCTGAATATCACCCCTACACTTTTGCATATCTTTGAGTTGATATGAAATTATGTAACTAGCACACATGGTTAGCAAATTAGTTCTGATCGATGCAACAAAATAATGGTACTGAAAAGCCTGTCACTGTTCAGCCAAAGACAGAATTAGGTTGATTTGAGAAATTCTCTACTTCTCTAAGTGTTGACAGAAGGAAAAAAAGGAGGAGTATGCTAGCTCGAAATTGCTTTTAAAATCCAGTGAAAGTCAAACAAGTTATTTTCTTTAATCTAAGAGATTGAAGCAAGTTTTTACAATGATCACAGAAAGAGATTCACAGTTCTTCACAATGATCATAAGATACAATTTATACACTCAGAAGGCAGGTTTTCAATGATCATTAGTAAGTTTTCTAAACCTACATCTCTACAGAGACCATTAGAACACAATCTTTTCAAGCTTCCTACACCCTTGATTATCTAAATTGGGGGGGGGGGGAGATTACTACCATGCCAGGTCTTACCAAACAATGACACCTGAGGCTTGTGAATGAGGATACTTCTTGCCAAGCTACTCATCTTAATGGCCGTGCTAGCCTCTTTCATGGGATAGGACAGCCCTTATGATTATGCTTAAAAAAGAAATTTTACTGCAATGGATGACCCTCTTACCTTTGTTTTTTTCAAAAAACAAATTAAATCTTAAATTGTGTTATATTTCTAGCAGTTTGCTTAGCAGAAGTCTTTTTCAACCCTCAATCATGATTGCAGAGTTGCTACTCAGCTTGGACTAGGAGTCAAGTTCTAAGTTCTTCTCTCATGGGCACCTTCTTGATCTTCTTGAATTTCTTCACAAAATGATGCCTGAATTACAGACCAAACTTCTCAAAAGCAGACATGTAAGCTATATCACATTAATTACATTTCATGAGCATCATGGAACACAAGATAAGATCCATTCCTGCTATCGTCACAAATATTCCTATTTTTAAGGGAAAATGAGCCAATACTACCTTCCCAGTAGGAGGAGTTCCAAATGATATTGTTGGAAAAGTATGTAAGTCAGTGAGCTCACTTATGTTGTTTATCTTTTTTCTCTGTTTTTTTTTTTTTTTATCTTTTAGCCAAACAATAGACAGGTTTATATGGTGAACAATCAGAAAGCAGGAAGGAGAAGGAGAAAAGGACTGAAATGTGGAAATAGTAACCACACAGAGGACTTGCTAGGAGTGCTGGGCATTGTGGAGATTGCAATCAATGTCACAAAATAAAACCTACATGTATTGTTGAATGGAAAACCAATTTGTTCTGTAAATTTTCACCCAACCTACAATAAAATGTTAGAAATAATGTATAGACTTGTAGCTGCCGCCCCCACACACAAACAGCCCCACCAGAAAGAGAAAATCATGTAAGATAAGGAAATATTTTAACTACTAATGCAATTTATCCCACTGTTTCTGATTGTTACTAATTACAGAGCATGGTTCCACCTTTTGGTTTTCCTTAAAAGCCTTTTCTTGTCTTAATTTTTTTTTATTCTTTCATATCCGATTTTCTCTCAAGTTGATTCGAACTCACGAGTACTTTATGTAGAGCTGTGCACTATAGAGTTGTTTACGCTTGCTATTTTGTAAGTAGATTACTAAGCCTTTCTTTGGAGACACCTGTAGGTGGGCTCATGCCTTCAATCTTTTCATTAAGTAGAATAATATATTAACTATTTCTACCATAATGGTACTTCACACCTATCCATAACTTTGAAAAGAATCTCTTTTATTAATGCAAATAATTGCTTTATTTTTCTAAGGTGATCTTTTTAAATACTGGATTGTGAGTGGAAAGTTCCAGAAAGGGGAAAGAGGATGGGTCTAATTGGTAAGTTACCAGGAACTTGAAGGTTTTAGAAACATTAGCTGCTACAACAATACACCGTTATTTTTAAATACATATTTTTAGAAACCACAAATGTTGTCACCTGAGTAAAGTAGTCTTCTGTTTAAATAATTACCATTCACAGCACTTTTTTAAAACCCTTTATTATGTCATTGCTGGTTTTAAAAGTTTCTTCTGCCTACTCAATCAGTCTTTATGAAAACCCTTATAAGTCTCTATTCTTGGGTGAAGAAATCACAGCTTTTCTTCTTGCTCTATAACCTGATATGTAGCCACAAAGTGCATTGTTCAATGTACTGTCATATGCTCTAACAAAACAAAGTCTATCCAGTTGGTAGCCAGTGTGGCATTAGCTTCAAACTTGAGTGGCCTGTTCAAACAGATATCTTTCACAAGAATAGTTCCAAGGAAGGATCTTAACTGTGTTTTTGCTGTCCAGGGAGCCCATGTACCAAAGTGATTAAGGATTGAGCGGCTAGCCACAAGGTCAACAATTCGAAACCACCAATTGTTCCATAAGCGAAAGATGAGAATTTCTATTCTTCTAAAGAGTTACAGCCTTGGCAATGGACTGGGGAAATTCTAGCTGTCCCTTACCATTGCTATGAGTTGGGATGGACTCGATGGCAGTGAGTTTTTTGGTTTTCCTCTCTTCTTTCTACTGCTATCAGAGGTGAGCTGCATCTGGCCTGCTCTGACTGCACAAGAGGGCATAAAACTGGTATTCATCAGCTCAAGGCTGCTTCCTATGAAGCACAGGACTGACATGCCTCCACCTTCCAACTTTCTTTACCAATACTGATGTCAATTGTGCCTCCCCAAGCATTGCCTACTTCTCAGATTCAATAATTTATGGCAATTACTACACAGTTATACTAACAGATCATAGTTCAATTATGGGATTTGTTAGGGAAGGCTATAATTCATGATCAAAAGTGATTAGTTATGGTTTTGTGGTCAGGACATCTTATTCTCTGCTGTGCCCAAAGGCACAATGTTTCAGAGCTCCTTTACCATACTGATAACAGCCCAAAGCCATAATCCTTGGCCTGAAAGTGCCCAGCTAAAACTGGATCAGTAAACGTGCTGCTAGATGCAGTTGAGTCTGTTCAACACAACCATTGGTGCAACAAAACAGAACACTGGTCCTGTGCTATCCTCAAAATTGTTCTTATGTTTGAGTACATTGATGCAGCCATTGTGTCAATCGATTTTGTCCAAGATCTTCCTTTTTCCTTTTTCACTGTCCTGCTACTTTACCAAGAATAATGGTCTCTCCTGACAACATCTTCAAACTAAGTGAGATGAAGTCTCTCCATCTTTGCCTCTAAGGAGCAAGCGTAGCTTTCCTAACTGAGTTCCTGGACATACCTAACTCCATAAGTGAGTCTCATGCCCAAAGGAAGGTACTTAGCTTTACTTCTGACAGGGGTAGGATATCCACCTCTTGTGTTCTAAGCTCTGCTACTGCTGCTCCTCTATTGCTTCTCTGGGGTCAGAGCTTTCTGTCTCCTAGATGTAGGATGTCTGCCTCATGTTGAGATCTTTGGATCCAAATGGCATGCTCCACTCCTTGGTTTTCTATCTTAATGTTAATGCCATGACCCTCAACCTTTCTGAGGTTGGCCAAATTGATGTTTTTAAAATCACAACTAATTTAATTAACAATCACTCACAACTGATTCAAATAATTCTATCAGAATCTTTACCACCTTCTGTTGCTCAGACCCTGTCAGAAAAATAGTGACTACATCCAGCTATTTCATCAGAGATTAAGACTCTGTAAGAGTCACATCAAGTAAACCACTGCATCATAACTGCACATTGCTTCTCAGTCGATGCTGTCTAGATTCCTTTACTCTCATAGATAAAAAAAAAGTCAGGAGTTATATTTTATTCTACTTGTCATAACAAATAGGAAAACAACAGGGCACTGCACTAGAATTGGACAAAAGACATAAAAAAAATTCAATACTCTGGCTAAGGGTTTTTATATGGAAAGTGATGTCTTTCCTTCCTTCTCTTCAGTTTCTTTATTGTTCTACATGTTAATTCCTCTACAAAGCAGTAAAATGAGTTACAATGATGAAGAAGAAACAAATAAAAACATCCTGGGGTAATTTAGGTCTTTGGTAACTATGCATTTATTTGTCTATTTTAAAGTGGACAGATGAATCACTGTCACAGTAAATTATATTAAAGAAGAATGATGTAGGCTAACAATAAGTTAAAAATACCAATTTTAACTCAACTGCAAATATTCTGACTTGAAATATGCAGTAATTATTGTTGTTAGCTTCCACTGCACCTGCTCCCAAATGGGAACCCACACTAGAATGAACTAAATACTTCCTGACCTAGTGCCATATCCATGACTGGTTATAGATCAAGGTTCTGTGATCTCTACTATTTCTGCTGACTGGTTTGTGGAAGCAGATCACCAAACCTTTGTTTCAAGTTTGTCTTAATTTGGAAAGCATTTTGAAACTTGTTGAGCATCAAAAACTCAAAACAACTCTAAAGCTTACTTTTTTTTAGGCCTTTCTAACTCATAGTGACCCTTTTGGAATAATATTTATGGGAGTGGAGAGTCTCGTGTTTCTCTCATGGAGGGGTTAGTGACTTTGAACTGTGAATACTAACATTAACAGTTTCAAACCTAAATACTATGCTACTGGGACTGAGTGCCATGGCAATGTATAATTCTCCATTGTTGCATGGTGTGTTAGTCTGGATAGACTAGAGAAACAAATTTCAAAGGCACACATATAGATATAAGGAAAGGGGTTATATACAAAAGGAATGTAACGAGAAGAAAACATCCCAATACAGTCCAGTACAAAGTCATAAGTCCGATATTAACCTATATGCCTGAAATCAGTCTATAAAATCTCCTTCTGACTCACGAAGTCACAGGTCAGTGGGTGCAGAATCCCGGCACTGGCAGGAGTCTCCCCATGGCTCCTCACTTCCAGGGCTCAGGGTCCATTGGCAGCAGGGGTATGGCTCCATCAGGGCAAAGCCATGTGGTCTCTCCGCTGGGTCATCCAGCTTCTCGGACGCTGCCATCTTGTCTTTCCGTGACTCATCACCTCTGAGACTAACTCCCAACAACTAGGGAAGATAGTTTCTCATCTTCACGAGGGAAATATCGTAAGATTTCCCAGAAGTCTCTGGAGAAAACCATGCCCACATAGAGGCCTCATTGGATACTCAATGGCTATCTCCAGATGAATAGGCTAGACTCCACTCCTACATTTCAATCTTAAAATTAACATAAGCACATGACTGCCACACATGGAGTACACATATATGAATACCATAATTTAAGAAAAGTAGGATTGTCCAAACAAGCCCCATACCACTGAACCCCTAAAAATTTTATTGAAGTGGAGAGTGCTTGCATCTTTGTTGGATTATTTTCTAACCTCTAGTTTGCAGATGTTGTGCCAAATGAATCTAGAGTCTTTGATACATCCTCCTTAGTAGATCCAATGAGTATAATGCCATCAATATAATGAACTAGTATAATATTTTGCAGAATACCCAGGTGATCAAGCTCACTTCGGATTAAATTATGACCGAGGGTGGAAGAATTGATGTACCCTTAGGGGAGAGCTGTAAAAGTATATTGCTGCCCCTGCCCACAGAAGCAAACTGCTTCTGGTGGTCTTTCAAGAATGGTATTGAGAAGAAGGCAGTGACAAGGTCAATAGCTGCATATCAAATACCAGGAGAATTATTAATGTGCTCAAACAATGAATCAGATCTGGAATTTCAGCTGCAATTGAGGTCACCATCTGGTTAAGTTTATGATAATCCACTACCATTCTCCAGGATCCTTTTTTCTTTACAGGCCAAATAGGTGACTTAAATGGAGCTGTGATAGGAATCACCACATCTACATCTTTCAAGTCTTTGATGGTCACACTGATCTCTGCAATCCCTCCAGGAATGCGGAATTGCTTTTGGTTTACTATTTTCCTAGGAAATGGTAATTATAATGTCATCCATTAGGCCTTTCCTTTCATAATAGCTCTTATTTCAAATTTCAGGGATCCAATATGGGGCTTCTGCCAGTTACTAAGTATGTTTATTCTAATGATGCTTTCTGGAACTGGGGAAATAACCACAGGAGGGGTTTGGCGATCCACTGGACCCATAGTTCAGTATACCTCAGCACTATCTTGTAAGGCATCTCCCTGATACAATGCTACAGATGCAGTCCCACCTGGCATTTCACTTTGAATGGTTTGGTTAATATATTCAGGTTTGGGTTGTTTTATTGATGGTATTACATCAGCTATGAGGGATAGATCTAGTGAATGGGGTGGCTCAAACATTTTAAGGTTCAATATCCTCCTCTTCTGGCTCATCAGCCCATATGTCCCCATCCCATTTTTCAGAGTCCCAAGTTTTTCCTGTCAATGCCCTCACTTTAATATCAGACACTGCTCTAGATCTGTAGTTCAGCTGACATTGTAATTCAGTCACTCACATAATGAGACTCTGGACTTGGTTCTCAGCAATGGTAGCTCTATTATTAGAGGAGAGAAGACTCTCTTTTGTAGCACAGGTGGAAGCTTTGTAGTTTGTAAGTCAGTACCTGAGGTGTGCTTCTGAGGCCTTTAGACCATCCCTCTTCTTAATCACACTTTCCATTTTAAGGAGGACGAGACAACTAGCTTCCCTAAACTTGCCATTCTGACAAAACTGCTGAAAAATATCGAATGTATGATCATCCAGAGTCTCTCCTTTAATCAGCACCCTGTCTATTGGTGCTGATATAGTAGATATTAACTTTGCTATTTCACACCATGTATCAGTATGAGTGGCAGATTTATTCATTTCTTTGTGTGTAGAAATAGCATTATCAGTGCAGTTAAGACTAACCAGGCTGGAGAGCCAAATTTAAGAAGTTCATACTTATGATTTTATTTGTCTAGAGCCACTCCTGGTACTGTTTATGTTAGTCTGGGTTCTATAGAGAAACAAAACCAGGACATTACTTATTTTTATATATTTATATAGATACATAAGAAATAAACATTTAACCTATAAAGAAATACAAATGATTCTCTGTAACTTACATGAGACAACTTGAGGGTCACTGGGTAGACCTCTGTAGAGCAATTTAGGCTGCCTGGCCACAAACAGTAAACAGCAATACAGGTCACCAATAGTCAGCCAGATGACAGGGTCTGACACCCCTAGCTCAAGAGGTATATATTCCAGTAATGTGGAGAAGCAGGAACTGAAGGAACCTCAAATTATAGCAACACAGTTCACAGGTGAGGTGTCCCACAAATAGTGTAGTTTGCAAATGGAGGCACAGAACTAGCAAAGAACACTGATCAAAGAGCAAGAGACAAGAAGGGAGAGGATCACTGAACCATTTATCTCTCTGCCTTTCACTTAATCCCACAGGTGTTTATTGGCCATGAAGACACACCAAATCTATCACAATGACAAATCTCATTCCAGGCATCTATTGACTTCCTGAACCGACAAAAATGTCAACTCACAGTGCATTTGAAGTTCAGTTGAGTAACAATGTGTGAAAAAAAAATGGCCTGACTTGTGATAGACAGGGAGCTAGTTTTGCCATCACAAAACACACCTGCTCACATAACTCTCTTAGTATGCCAGCTTTTGGCAAAACAAAGCATGCTTCTCTTGCCCCGTGCACCTTACTCATTTGACTTCACTCCATGTGGCTTCTTTTGTTTCTGCTAAAGCAGAGATCCATTAAAGAACAATAATTTGACAACAAAGAAGGGGAGAAGAAAAAGACCAGGGAGGTACTTTCAGCCATTTAAATAGATGAGTTTGAAGAATGTTTCTAAGAATGAAATCACACATGACAAATGTATTAAGTGTAATGGCTATAAGGTTGTTTTGTAAAAAACAAAAGTAAATACATATCTTTGAAAATAAATTGATTCTTTGGTGGGAGGGGCTACCCACTTGTTCAAAATGTGGCTTTAATAGGGAGTTAATAAGTTACCACAGAAAGAATAAGCAAAATTTAAGAATACAGTTATTTGTCTATAGCAACATCTCTCATCAGCCAGCAACTATTTTTTCCTCTGGCCCTCAACTTCTCAGACACATGGTCCTTTTGTCTCTGCCTCTGTGAACCAGAAAACATATGTGGCTATGCCCCTCCATTTTATAGCCTTAGCGCTCTCATCTGTCTCCTTTCCTTGGCCTCTGGTCTTGCCCAACTCCTTTACTTTGTCCCATAATTTCTCATGCCTCTGGCCTCAACCTCCACTATTTCAGATGAAGATTACAATCATGCTCTTCTAATAATGATTCTATAACTTCTGCCTTTGATGTGACTGTTATACAGAGAAAATGGCTCTGGTGGGTGGGTTTTTTTTTTATCTTTTACCATACCACACACCTGAGGACTGGGATAACACTGTCTATTAAAGTTGGAGTTTATTCTCACTTTTATCCTGTCCTGTGTAACAAAGAACTCCTTCTAAAAGGGGTTTATGGACACAGACATAGAGTGCTGCACTATAATTAGAAGGAACTATGGCTAGAAGAGTCATATTAATTAACTAAATATCACATTGTAATAATCAGGGTCTAGACAAAAGCCAGGAAAAACACAAGTAATTTTAAAAGCAAGAAAAGAAAACATCGAAGCTATGAACAGCTACTAATCTGGAGAAAATAATTAAGGATCAAATTATTAATAGGCTGACATTTCATATCCACCCAGATGTACTGCATAGGGATAAAAACTAGGTGATCTGAAATAAAAAGTCATTGAAAACTATATGCAACACACTGTACTCAGACACTCATGGGATAACATTGAGTTGAAAATAAATAGATGCAATGTTTTTAAAAAAAAAATATTTCTGGGTTAGATAAAACTCATTAGTGCTATACTAAAAAGAAACAAAGACTAACTTGAAGAAAACGGAAGAATAAGGCCCTTTTTCTCCGCTAGCCTCTAACTTTCTATTGCTTCTTATTGGAAAAACTTAGCAGTCAGCAGTTGACAAAATGTAACTGCAGCTTAAGTTCTAGACACAGCAGACCAGAGTATGGAAGGATTACTTTGGACAATGATATATTTACTTGTTGTTAGTTCCTTGGAAAAATAGTACCTATATTAATTATTGATATTAGTACCATGATTGTTATACATTGGGCAGCTATTCTAAGATCAGTAGTTCAAAACACCAGTTGTTCTACAGGAAAAAAGATTGTTTACTCTCTTAAAAAGTTGAAGTCTGAAAAAAAGTTACAGTCTCAGAATCCCACAGACAATGTTCTATCCTCTCTTACAGGGTTACTATGAGTTAGAATGATTCAGGCAGCATCAAAATATATGGAAAGAATATACAGGGTCACTGTACCTAACAGAGTTTGCCATCATTCAGCTATGTCAAGAGGTAACATATGATCCAGAATCAAAAGTGCTGAAGGAAGAAGTTCAAGCTGCAGTGAAAGCTTCAGTGAACAGTTTATAGGAATTTTTAAAATACTAGTTGAAATGTTTCAACAAACAGGGAAAGCACTGGAAGCCCTTCTTCATTGATACTAAGAAATTTGGTGTACAATTACCTGAAAAACCAACTGCAAAAGATCCATTTTAGAGCCCATTACAAGGAAAGGTGGCCTAACAGAATGTGGAAATTATAGAATGATATTATTAGTTTTATTAAATTATATTTTTCTAAAGATAATTCAATAATGATTGCAGCAGTGCATTGAAAGGAGTTTCCAGAAATTGAAGCTTTATTCAGAAGAGGACATGGTGTGACATCATTGCTAACATCATATGGATCTGGGATGAAAACAGAGAATACCAAGAAATATTTACTTGTACTAAATATTTGATACCATTGAACTGTATGGACCATAACAAATTATCTATAGCCCTGAGAAGAATGAGTATTTCAGAACATTTGTGAACCTTAGACATGCATCAAAAAGTGTTCATTTAAATAGAACAAAGAGTTAAAATATGGAATGATATATGGCATGTAATAAATTCCAACTAATTAATAAGCAAAAAACCCAATAGAACAAGTGCTTGGTTTAAAAGCAGGAAAGTTATACACCAAAGTTATGCTCTTTCAGCACACTTAATCTACATGATGAGCAAATAATCTTAAAAACTGGACAATCTGATGAAGAACATGGCATCAACATTGGAAGAAAGCTTAGTAACAACTTATAATATGCATGTGAAAAACACCTGCTTGCTGAAGTCATAGAGGAAAATATAATTATTGAAATTCTTGCCCGTTGGAGATCAAGAACTGCAGTCCTTCAGTGGAATTACAGCTCATGGGACAGAAAATCAAAGTCCTTGCACCTGGATCAATGAATAATATCATGATAAACAGAGAAAAATTAAAGTTTTCAAGAATTTCATTGGGTTTAGATCCAAAGTCAATTGTGACAGAAGCCAGACCCCTCACAACTAATCATGGGTTTGGTAGACTCAGTTTATATATATATATATATATATATATATATATATATATATATATATGTCATAGAGAATAGGAGAGATAGGAGAGAGTAAAATAAAGAAGTCAGACATATTTCATGGTACTATAATCACCTCCTGGATGGCCATGATCTTACAAGCTTGGTCCATGCACAGCGAGGCTGAGAGGACAGGAGAGAGTCTTTTATTTCTGTCCAAGGCCCATAAATACTTAGGGGACATGATTGCAGCTTACCATACACATCAAAGGAAGGGGTTGTACAATTGGCTTAAGAGTGAAGGGGATGTGCTGGGGATGTACAGGTAATAAGAAGGGGAGAGACTAAGGGTATACATGTGACAAGAAGGGTGAAACTTAGACTCAATATGGCAACCTAACCTTGGTCACCCTTGAGTGGACTTGACCTTCCTGGCCTCTACTTCAGAGAAACAATCTACTTTCCTTATTAGACAAGAGTAGGCCCTTCTTAGGGTGGGACAGACTATACTGTCTGCTTGCTCAAGATGGCTGATAACCCTTAGAGGTGGTAATCTCTGACCTACATCTGTTGACCTCCAAGTACTTAGAGTGTGTAAAAAGCAGCTTAATTTGGCATATATTTGGGGGAGATAAATTGGGAGAAATCTTTCTGTATCTCACAATCAATGCTCATGGAGACAATTCAAGAAACCAAATGACTTATTACATTGGATAAAACTACTGCATAAGACTTCTTTAAAGTATTGCGGAGCCAGGATGTCATTTGAATACCAAAGTATGCCTGACCAAGCCATTGTATTTTCAACTGTCTCAAATGTATCTGAAAACTGAACAATGAATAAAGAAGACTGCAGAAGAGTTTATGTACCTGATGGAAGAACATGGAAAGTACCACAGCATGCCAGACGAACAAAAAAATATGTCTTAGAAGAAGTACAGCCAGAATAGTTCATGAAATCAAGGATAGCCAGACTTCATCTCACATACTTTGGCCATGTTGTGAGGAGAAATCAGTCCCTAGAAAAGTACCTTATGCATGATACAGCAGAATGGCAGCAAAAACAACAACATCTCTCAGCTAGATAAAGTAATAAAATGGCTCAATAATAAGACCCAACATAGCAATTGTAAGGATGGTGCAGGACTGGGGAATGTTTCTTTCTGTTGTACAAATGGTAGCTATGGGTTATGACCAATTCAAAGGCAGCTAACAATAGCACCAATCAACATTCCTAGAGATGAGTTTCCTCTATGCTAATTTATTGAAATCTTGTTACATTGTAGGGAAATTATGGTATTTAGTCTATATCCTAACTATCTATCTACCTAAGAACCTACCTCCTTATTTTCTATTAGAATTATGAAAGGGTATATTTACTTTTTATAAATAGTTATGTGGCTAACTAGTATAAATGATTAGATTCTCAACCCACCCAATACAATCACTGAAGTAAGGCCTACTGATCTGCTTCTGAAACATCACAGCCATTGAAAGCCCAGTGGTTCTATATGGCCTGGAAGTGCCTTGAGTTTGAGCCAATTGAGAGTATTTTTTCTTGATTTTTTATAGACATACACAATTCTGAGATAGGACACAAACTTTTGCTTGTGCCCTTGGTTGTATATCTATGCAGCAAGTACACAATCCAATGTGATGATCTTTTCTCCAAACCATCTCTGAAAAAAAAAAAACAAATAAACATATGTCTTGTTTTATATTTCTTCTTTATTCTGACTTTAGTCCTTATAAAATAATTCCATTTATATAGAATATTGTATACCTGTTTCTGTGTAATAAGGTAACTCCTATTTAGAAACCTACCATAATAAACATTTATTGCATTACACAGATTCTTCTCCCTTTATGCAACTTAGCTGTGTGGTGAGGTTACTATAAAGCTGCTGGTTAGGGAACAGGTTAGCTGAAATTCTACTCAGGTCAAGCTGCAGATCATTCACATGATTGATGGCAGGATGTTTTAGTTCTCTAATAAATGGTTCTTTCAGTAGGTTGCTCATGGCATGGCCTTTACCAGAGCAAGTGATCAAAGAGAGAGTGAAAAACAGTAACACATGTGGAAGATGAAGCAACTTTTGTAATATAATCTTGAAAGTGAAGTATGAGCATGTTTTCTGTATTCTGTTGACTACACAAACATTGATACAACTTATAAACTATTGGGCACTGTCTTTGAGAATCAATCTCAGATATTGATTACTTGTAGCAACAATTTGGTGAGGAAAGAAGAAGAAACTCTTACTTTCCATTGTTGTTTTAGCCAGGAGCTAGATTGAAAAATGAATAGCTTATTAAAATTTTTTTCTTTGAATTAAATTCAACATCAAACTTAATAGGAAAACAGTTACAGTTCACTAAATCTTCTGGTATTCTGCTTTCTGGGAAAAGGCTTACTGAGCTGAAACCTGGTGGCTTGTGAACAGACTGTGGCCCACTGGGTTGGCGGTTCAAATACAGCAGCAGCTTTCCAGGAGCAAGGCTGGGCCTCCTACTCCCACCAGAGGGCAGTGATGCTCAAAGAAAGGCTTACTGTAAATTACCACCATGCAGTAAACAACATGATTGTTTATACTGATTTCCTACAGCAGGGGCCAGACATGCATGACTTCACACTCCGTTCTTCTGATACTGGTTGTTATCAGTAATCCCACAGTAATCTACTTCTATGCTGAGTTCTATAATTCTTTGTAGTGGCCACAGAGAATTCACAAACAGCACTCATAATTATAGCAACTGATTAGGGAAGTTGATCATTTAATGCAATTCAGGATTAGTAAACAGTAGGAATATAATCATTGATCCATAACAATACCTCCTTCCAGCCAGAAACCATTTCTCTCTCTTGTCCTTAGTGTTACGGTCGAACCAAAGGCATAGCAACAGCGACGCCATTTTCCAGGTAGGCCGCCTTTTTGTGCCTTAGTAGTGGAAAAGTACAGAAAGCTATAGTCTTCTTGCACTAGTCAAAAATTAACTGCCAGATGGCTGTGCCTAGGAAAGGGGCCGATCACAAATGTCTTGTTGAACCTAACAAGCAGAGATTACTCAG